>JARRAA010025585.1:0-12031 GCA_030557295.1 Ecitodaemon sp. MM-2014 | reverse complement strand
TTTAAAAGTTTGTTTATATCCGGGTCGAAGGACTTAAAATGTTTGAGTTATTCGCTCGTATTTCGCGCTCGTAATTAGTTTTCCCCAAAGTGTTGTAGGCTGTTTTGTTATTCTTTCGGCCGAAATAAATTTCGCGCTGGAATTAGAATGATTACGGAGGTGGCGGCGCCAAAAATGGCCCGGATGCCAAGTGCAGCGACGCCCCGTCGCGGAAATAAAGTGCGGGGCCGGGTTCGCAAAAAGGCCACGCAGAAATGCAAACAGAGTGAAATTTACAGCACGCTGCGGAGTCGTTCGTTACTCTGCGGACGCTTTGCAGGTTTACTTTTTGGCCGGTGCCGGTGCGGAGGTGGTATAAATACCACTTTGCATCTGCCGGCCACCTATTATTTTACCAAATCATGATATGGGATATTCGTAGAGAATAATAGTTACAACCGTTCTTCCAAAATGGGAAACTAATAGAAAATGTCACGATGGTAGGAAATGACAATGACATTTCTATTTTGATTTCCACTAGTTTCCGCTCTGGTAAAATATTATTGCTGGACACGAAAATATGGGAATGACCTATTAGACCATTTTCCGCGTTTCGAATGTCCAGCAGCATAAAGTCAACATGCGAGCGCCGCGGGCGTTTAAAAAGTGTTACGTAAACTTTCGCCGATCGCGAAACGTGAGGTCGGTCGTCGTCATATGCGCAGTAATCCGATTACGAGAATAAAAATTGTCCACGTTTGTTATTTTTAGTCGTTCACCGGGTCGTCGAGGCGTTCGCGTTTTGTTTTCATGGCGACCCAACGCCCCGACGCCAAACAGGTTCTCATGGTGCGTTCAAATTTAATAAAAAAACTTTGTTATTAAAACGCGTCCAAAACAACTTCTAACAAGTTGCGCGCCCGTTGGTCGACGGGACGGGGAAAAACGTTTGTGTTTAAACTTTTGATAAGCTTTGAACTTTTTGAATTGCGCATTTCTCTCTCCTTCCTTTTTTAAGGGCGTCGGGCTTGTTGTTTTCGCAAAAAACCTTCTCGGAATAAACGAATTTTCTAATTGAGAAGAATGACTAAACGAGTGAAGTGCACGAGAAACCCACAAAGTTCTTAAGTGACTCATTGAACGTCACGCGTTCGTTCCGACTCGAATTCGCCGTAATAAGCATCTGAAGTTCAATTGCGCTTGTTATTATTTGACCCGCGTTACGCCCAACGCCAAATAACATCAAGCGCGCCGCCGCTAACAACAAACCGCAGGAATTCACTACAATGTCAGATGTAATTTCAAACAAACACGTATCAGATGAGAATATGCTCACCGAGTTACATGAAATTAATTCCGGAGCAATGATTTATTAGGTTTTCTAATTACAAACATAATTGGGAGATTAGATTAGAATCGATTTCGAAATGATTACTTCCATATGTGGGTTTAAAATGCTACAAATATTGGTTATTTATAAATCAATTTGTGCATTAATTAGAGGCGTTAGAAACGCATAATTAAACGGCTTACAATTAATTAGCAATCAAGCGGGTACCCACGGTAATTACTGGTCATAAAATGATGTGGATGCTTAACACCTTAGCAAAGTTTTCACTTGCTTTATATGTAAATATTAATAGCTTTCAAGAATTATGCAAATGAAATGATGAAAAGTTGTGAAAATCGGCTCAGCTTTCCATTTCATGTTCATGTAAAACGATAAATCGTGAATAATAATTTATAAAAACGGAAATCATGTTTCGAAATTAAAAACGCATGCGAAACAAAATATTTTTCATGATTTTATTATATATTTTTTGTGAAACAAAATTTCCTTTGTTTTGAACTTTGCGTCATTCATGTCGGTTGCGGTTTGGATGAAATGAAGACGCAAAACCGCAGCGAGTAAATCAAATTATACATTACAAAAGACAACTTAAAAAAAGTAGGAAATCAAATCATGTTAGGGTCAAAGTAACCTGCCAATGCGTCATTATCGTCTGATGAAGTAGTTTCTAATTATTGGAAAGTTTTATTCATTTTTCTACGTCGAAGCGAGCACGAATGTAATGTAAAATTTGAACGCGATGTTAATTAGCTGTAAATCCGATGCAATTAGCCATCCGCTTGTTTGCTCTGCTTCAATTTCGTTATTCCACGCTATTAATTCCTCGTCGGAGAGTAGCAGGCGCTGCGAACGCATTGAAAAGTGTAACAAACGTTCGTAATACTTTTCGAGGTTTTTGAAACGTTTTAAGGCGATTTGTTCGCTGCAGCTTTCTAATTAATTGTAACTTCGGCAGCACGCGCGCATTATACAAACGTTTAATGCTTAATTAAACCTGCGCTCGTATAATTGCCACGCAACGCACTTTTACATATTCAAACTCTTTAAACTCGTAAAAAACAACTTATTTACGCGATTAATTACAAACCGAAATCGTGGAGATGAATCAAGTGAAGTCAGGAGTGTTTTGTAACAGGAAGTCTCGGGTTTTACTTTTTTTCGATGTGCCAGGTTTTGGATTGTTTTTCGAGCATTTTTGTTGTTTGTTCACTTTCGCGTTGTTCTGCTCTTCCGTTCTGTTCTGTGTGGTTGAGTTTGTGCGCAAGAATTTGACGGAGATTCTGATGTGCTTATAAATGCCACAATTTCCTCCTGCTGGGGACCGAGCAGGCCGTTCTCGGTTTACATCCTGTCGTCAGGTAGACAAAACCGCTGCTTCGGAGTGCAAGAGTAACAAGAGTATGCCAACTTTACCAATGATACAACAAGAGCAACACAAGTATGACGAAGAAAAGAATGTTCATTGTAATTGAGCCGAGAGTTTTATATCGCAGGAAGTTTACAAAAAAAGTATCAGCTTTCGATAGAATTTATCATGCTGTTTCGATCATATAAAACATATGTACGAGTTTTGATTTATTTTAATGTAGTTTTTACGGTAGAGGTAAGTTGAGAAATAGTTTTCTAGTTAGTTCTTGCTGTGGCGTATGTTTGACTGGAAAGAAATTAACAATAAAAGCGAAACAATAAAAAGTAGAACGCGCTACGACAATGACACACGACGCATGAGCGAGCGCGTGACAATTAAAACAGTTTCTCTCGGAGAACTAGTGAAGAAATTCTGTGACGAATGCAGACACCAGAGGCGAATCGAGAGCGGGAAGAAATCAAATGCGAAATGCTGTTCAGAGAGCACAAAGATAATAAAACAAGACAAAAGAAATTTTTCTAGAATACTGTGGCGTAGATTAGGCACATCAGGATGTTTTCTCAGAAGGATGAAACGAACGAAATTGTAAGTTTTCCGTCTAGACATGACGTGCGATGGGTTCGGTGGCAAGATATGAATGTGTTACAAATTTCAAAGTTGAAGTTTTGCATTTTTTGTTGTTCGTTCCGATTTGATAATTACTTCTTACCGATTTATTGGTCGATTTCAATTGGATTTGTTTGATAAACTATTTCGCTATTCGCGATGATGATTTATAGTTGATCAATGTAAACAAATTATGTTTCGCATTTTGGTAAAATATAATGTCGACGTATTCGTATAATTTTCATAAAATTTGCATGCGCTAATTGTGAATGGACGCATACGGTGCTTCGAATCGGTTTAGTAACACACTAAACGATATTTCGCAACGAACAAAACGTATTTAGGTGTTTGGGAACAATGGCAGGTGGGTGAACAAATTATGATTGTGACTGCCTACGCGGGAATGTATTAGAATTTGCAAACTGTAAAAAGCTATACGAATTATATTGATCGGAACCACACATTTTGGTTTGAATGCCATTCAACTTTTCAATGAATGAACACGGATTATATTTGGTTACTAATCGTAGGTGTATTTTTTCTAAGAAGTAAAATGATATGTTCATGATCACAGTTTTTTTATGCAGTGTTGGTTTCCTGGTGATTAATGTGGGTTCTTTTTTTAGCGTGATGGGATGATCGGACTGCAAGAAAACGGGTCGGCGGCGCCCCCACGAGCGCCGGGCTCGCGATCTCGCGAGAGGGCCGCCCAGGCAGTGGAGTACTACAACACGCACCTGCAGAAGGCTCGGGTGAACGCCGGATTAGCCGCCCCGCGCGCCTCCTTCAACGACAGGCATCATAATCAGCGCTCCGGGGGCGGCGGCGGACGCCATCAACCGCATCACCTCAATGCCGATTTGCTCTACAGGAGCAATTCGAGTCTTGAGCTGGTCGACCTGCATGCGGCGCGTCCTTCCAGCAACCGTTCGCCCAACTCGGCCGGCGCGACCCTTAAGCGCGAGTACGGCAGTCACGGCTCCATCGACGTGATTGATCGTCCCGGCGGCGGCGAGGGACATCACCCGCACGGATCGGCGGGTACCAGCGAGTCCTTCTTTGCCATGCTGCAGGACTACAGACCGACGGTGAGTCAGGGCGAGCTTAATAGGAAAATTGACGCGTCGGCTCCTATCGGTGCGAAACAATGCGATAGCACTTATCAGCCGGGCGCTCGCACACACGGCGATTCGCGTCGACGCCTGCTCGTCACCGAGGAATTCCGATTCCAATTGTGACAAAATCAGTTTACTTTGTGCCGCGAACGTGAAACATGCACAATGCGCGTTTAGACTCGCGCTAACATGCAGTACCTCAATAATATCGGCGATGTTCTGCTAAACGTAACTTGTAGCAAGTGTTTTCCAAGCAAAGTTTTGGTAATTGTGAGTTTTGTTTAAAGGTTTTGGGTTCAATCTGCACGGATCAACGCTCTCCGGGACCAAATGAATATCTGCGCGGGAAAGTAGACGCCGCCGATGGAATATCACACTCGAGCCATCAGTCGAATCACTGCGCCGACGATACACAAGCCCCGCAGAGTCCCAAGCTGCGTATGAAACTTTCGCGTTTCTGGGGCAGCGGCAGCGTGAATAATTCAGTTAAAAACCAGCGAAACGTAATGGCCGCGGCGATGGACGACAGCGTCGTTAACAGCAACAGCAGCGCGATGGTTTCCGTTTGCGTTTCAGCCGAGGCTGAGGAAATCGCGAGACGTCGCGCTTTTGCCCATTATGATTGTCAGTCTTTGACCACGCATTTGGGATACGCTGTGCGCATCAGGAGGAATTTGTTGGCCAAGCGTAGGAATACCACGACAGGTGCGTCGGCTGCGTCGATGTTGATCAGGTCTTCCACCCCCGATGGTGAGACCAACGAGGAGGATTATGGCGACGGACATGGCAATGATTTAGTTGCTAGTTGTCCGTTCTTCCGAAACGAGGTTGGAGGAGAAGAAGAGCGTGTAGTGTGCTTAACACGAATGCAACATTCCAAAAATAGGGTGGTTCTACATCGGCCTTATTTAGCTTACGGCGTCGCTGTGCTGGAGTATCCACCTGACAAGACTCACTGGAGGCACTCCACTTGTCCGTATCAGAGACTCCAGAGACCTATTGAAAACGTCGATCAGGGAGCGTATTATTACCGGGATCATTTCATGAGTGAAGGTATAGTTGAACTGCACGTCTTGTTAAACTATTAAGTAACATTTGTTTATTTGTTTCCGTAGAACATCAAAATTGGTTTGGAATCGATGAGCAATTAGGTCCCGTCGCTATTTCCATTCGTCGCGAAAAGATACCGCAGCCTGAGAATCAAGCCCTGCTGATTCAGTATCAATATCGTCTGGTGATCCGCACGTCCGAGTTGCTCACGTTGCGCGGCGCCATCTTGGAGGACGCCATTCCGAATATCAAAGCGTCGAGCAGCAACAAATCTCACATCAACACCAAAGAAGTTTTAGAATACGTAGCGCCCGAAATCCAATTGAGCTGTCTACGTTTGGGCACGCAGAGTGCCGTCGTAGAGGAACAACTGGCCAAACTGGACGAGCAAGGATTGACCAAAAATTACAAGGTTGGCATAATGTACTGCAAAGCTGGACAGTCAAGCGAGGAAGAGATGTACAACAACGAAGAGGCCGACCCCGCGTTTGAGGAATTTCTAGGGACAATCGGGGAGAAAGTGCGCTTGAAAGGTTTTAATAAATACAAGGCTGGACTTGACAATAAAAGTAATTATAGATTTATTGGTAATAACCAGGACTAATAAATGTTTCTATTTTTAGCCGATTCTACTGGCTTGGACTCGGTGTATGCCAAACACAAGGATTGCGAGATTATGTTCCACGTATCGACAATGCTTCCGTTCACGAAAAACAATCGTCAACAGCTGTTACGCAAACGCCATATTGGCAACGATATCGTGACGATTATTTTCCAGGAGCCTGGGGCTCTTCCGTTCACGCCGCGAGGAATCCGCTCCAATTTCCAACATGTCTTTATTATTGTCAGAGCGATTAATCCCTGCACTGAGAATACTTTGTACAGCGTTGCTGTTAGTCGTTCCAAGGACTTGGAACCATTTGGCCCGCCCATTAAGGAGGGCGCGGTTTATCCCAAAGGCAAGGCGTTCGCAGAGTTTTTGTTGGCGAAAGTAGTGAACGCGGAGAATGCGGCTCACAGGTCTGAGAAGTTTGTGACTATGGCGACACGCACTAGGCAGGAGTATATCAAGGATTTGGTTGCTAATCATGCTACCACAACTCCAGTTGATAGTGGTGGCGGAAAGTTCAGTAAGTGTTAAATTGATAGAGCTAACGTGGCATGTTATTTACATTGTTACCGTTTTTTTTTTGTTTAGATTTATTCAGCAAGAAGAAGGAGAAGATTCGTCCACGTTTTATTCCGGACGTTTCTCAACGCGGCGCAATTTTGTGGCAAGTTTGGCTAGACGACTCTGGACTGTCCCAACGCATCGAATGTTTCTTGGGCATTTCCGCGGATACTCTTGTTCTTATTGAGGAGCTTTCGCGACAGATTGTGTTTGTCGCGCCGTGCAAATCTATTCTCGGTTGGTCGCATGGAGCCAACTATCTTCGGATTTACCACCATCAAGGAGAGTGTCTAACGTTCTACATGCGCGATGGCAATGTCGAGCGCGACGAATTGATGGAAGTCATCGAGCGTCTCAAGGCTGTTACCCAAGGCGTCAAAGTCGAGGAGTTGAGTCTCAAGCGTAACATCATGAAGCAACTAGGTTTTCACGTGCAGCCGGATGGTATTGTTACTTTGGTCGAATCTTCTGGGCCAGCTGCAAACGCTGGTTTATTGAAGAATTCCCGTCTGGTTGAAATCTGCAAAGTGGCCGTCTCTACTCTGACCTATGATCAAATGGTCGATTTGTTGAAGACTTCTCAAATGGTGACTCTCACTGTGATACCACCAATAAGCGAGTCGCAGCCACGGAAAGGATGCACTCTCCCGAATTGTAAGTACACGGAGGGGAACTACGAGGTGGATTACGAGAGTTCTGAAGAGCAGAAGACTCGCAAAGCACCGCAGAGGCAGCAAGCCGTACCTGGGAACGTGAAGGTGTATGATAGGAGTTTTTCGCCGCCGAGATCGAGCAACAGCAGCGGGTACGGAACTGGAAATAGCAAGAAGTCTTTTTTAGGCGGGGAATCTAGGTATCCGAATGATATAACGGGTAACATGGACGACGATCGGTGGGTAGAAGAGGACAAATATAAAGCGTTGAACACCTTTCCGACACCGTCCAAGCGCAACAACGGTCAGAACGGCACGCATTCCGCTTCCAAGTGCCAGGTGTCCAATCAGTTGTCCAACTTGCAAATTTCTCAATCGCACAACCACTTTTCACAAATGCAACACAACAAAGTACACGCCAGCCACTCGCTCCCATTGCAACACGTGAACTATAATCCGCCGTTATCCGCCGCGCTGCACAGTAACACAGATTATGAAAGCTACAAGTTCGACAAGAACAATCTATTAAAGCAACACAATGAACGTCAACGTGGCGATCGAGCAGCAGAGAATGGAGAGTATATGATAACGCGTCCGCCCAAAGTCGCTGACTACACTACGATAACACAGATTGGTCAAGTTACCAACGGCGATGGTCATTCTACCGACAGTTCGATCAGCGATCGCCTCTACGGAGTAGGAAGTGAAGAGGAGCTTTCAAATGGCAGCGGGAATGTTTCACCTCGCGGTATCCGAAGAGGAAAGCACTTGGGCTCTATATCTATGTCATCGAGCAGGAATCAATCGCCAAGATCAGTGAATGGTGAAGCCAAACTACGCCCGGGTGTGACCTCGCGCACGGCTAATCGTAACAGCGCGAATATTTCCAACAACTTCGAAGAGGAACTGAAAAGGTTGATTAGTCCAGACGACATTGAAAACTCCGAGGATAGGAGCGAGCATCACCCTAGGGAGCGGAACGGTGTCACCGGAAATATTGTGGCAAATAAGAAAGAGAGCAAGAGTCGAAGTCGGGAAAACTTAAACAACGCATTGTCTGTGCACAAAGGCCCAGAGGTGATTTTCACCACGGCTCGACCGGCCACAGTCATTTCAAACTCTAGCACCACCTCGAGTCCGCTTTCCGGCGAATTCAAAAGCAACACTCTCGATCGTCTTTCTCCCCGAGTGACGAGCCCCAGCAAAAAGTTGACGGTGGGTTCGGTCGGACCCGAAACGATTTTGCTGCCGCAGGACATGGACTGGAATAGTCTGGTGGACACTGCGAATCGTGTCGTGGGGACCACGGAGGGGGTCAAGGACGACAGGAATCGTTGGAGCGAGAACGGGACGCAGGACGTTTCCATAAATTCGAAGTAAGTTGAACACTCGCCTGACGAACCATAACCGCATCGCTTTTCATCGCCTACTAACAAACTCTCCGCTTCCGACATTTGACATTTCGCTAACAAAGTGTTTTTCGCTCATTATTACACAGTATTACCACCAGTTCCAGCGTTCCGGAGCTGCGCAGTCATGTCAATGATCTGGAGACGCGCGTCACCCACGAAACAAGGCGCAGGTTGTCGCTCGAAGAAGAAGTGAGACGTCTGAAGGACGAGAACAGGAAGTTACAGGATCAGGCCCACGCGGCCATCCAGCAATTGCGAAAATTCACCGAGTGGTTTTTCAAAAATGTCCAAAGCCAATGATTTCACCGCGAGACCGTTCAATTATCGTGGATTATAAATCGACCATATGATACGATTCATTAATCATTGTAATCAAGCTTGTTATTCTGTTTCCACCTCAGTGTGGTATTGTATGCGTTTGAATGAGATTTATATGCGTGAATGATTGGTGAGGTGAAATTGTAGCGCGACTANCGAAATCTCAACATAAACCGAAGCCTTATCTATTAATATTTAACAGTTTTAGGCCGTATGTATCGAAAATATTGTACATATATATTCACATTTTAAGTATTATGTCGATTGATTTTAAAGTGTGACCAGGAAATCGCTTGGTGCGGGTTTGATGAATCGATAAATTCCAAAAGTATTACTAAGCTATTACATACGCATAGCAGCAATCTCTGTACGCTGAGATTCTGAATTTAACACGTAACTTATGTTTAGGACTCGATTTTAGAGTTACCACATAAAATTTCTTCATCATTTCACAATCCAAAGTTTTATTTCTTAAAGTTAACTGTAACCAATTAACAATGAAACGAAAATGTTATTTATTGTTAGTTAAACTTCAAATGTAAATTTTGTTTGAGTTAATTTGTATAGTTGTAAACTCATGATATGTGTAGCAGTTTTTATATTTGCTGGACGACTCGCGAGCAACGCTTGCGTATTTTCAAATGAAACTTGTAAATAGTTAGATGTTTTCGTTAAAATTTTGTTATTCAATCTGCGGATCATAAAGCGCATTAAACACGCCTACTTATTGATATAAAATTGCGACTGTATCTTATGAATACGAATCAAAACACCATTTTGTGAACGCTAAATACTTAAAAATAATACGAGGTTTTTATATGAATCAAAATTCGTGAAAACGCTGTATCTTATGACTACTCTATAAATATCTGTATTATTGTAAACGACATGATACACTATATTATATGATATTCGTATAAAACGATTGATAACATGATAATTACTTATTTGATTAGTGTTAGGAGATTTTTATATATTTAATGAGACACCAAACATTTTTTATTGTTAGTTATATTACATGCATAATGAATATTTAAGCATTGAAACGTTTTAGGGTAAGTTTTAACGTTTTAACTGTGTATTATTATTTTAATAAATCAATTATTAAATTCAATTTATATGCAGACTTACAGTAATCCAAGAATTTGACACTTTGGTTATTAAAATTCAGTACATTTATTTAAAAGTGACCTGTTATGTGTTGTTTATACAATTATAAATATTATACATATACTGATATTAATGAGTTTCACATTTTTGCAGTTCCCAGGATATTAATCCTACATTACCATTTTTCGATTACTTGAGTTTCTGTTCGTTTCAAGGAAAACTGTTACATAAATTTGTTAAATATTTAACCGATTTTTGGAATAGATTTATTCAGAAAATATTAACAGTAGAAAATAACGTCTGGCGGTGTTCAATTTGGTGTCTATTATGCCCTTTTAATTTGATTTTTAAAATAATATTCTTACCGATTTTTTTGGAGATTTCAAAATCCAAGTTTGAAACAAACAATCTAAACTGAATTAAAAGATGAATGAAAGCACCAATCAGTTTTTATTCTATATGTTTTCATTTACGAGAAAATTTGAATTTTGTGTCAATTTTGAGCAAAAATCTTGATTATCTTCAAAAATATTTAAGGCGCGGTAAGGATTTGTGAATTGCATTGGATTCTGCTCTGATTTGATGTATTAAACTTGAACATTGAAACAAAACAGCATGTTATAAAAATCAAGCAGAATTTAACGTTGATTTAATGGCACTTGCTAATCGGGAAAATCGAATCCGAAAATTCGGTTTAATATTTAACTAAATCGATATTATTCAATTTCGCGGGAGAGACTCACAGTTGCACAGAGTCACACTTGTCACTTCTATGCACACTGTCACAGGATTACTACATATATTGCACCAAAATTCAATTGTTACTAATTAATTATAATTTATCGAGAAAATCTTTTGGACAACCCGGGGCGGATCGGGGGCCTGATGAACTGCGTTAGATTAATATAGTTAGAATAACTATTGCAATGGGTGTAATAGAAAAATAATTTAAATTATTGTAGAATTGTTATAGCCAACTTTGCATGGAAAGGTGTGAAATGGGAAAAAAAATTTGGTGCCATTTTAACACAATTCCGGTCAAAGTTCTACGATAACTATTACTAAAACTACGCAATGGATTAAAAATTGTCGCATCTAGGACGCAGTCGATTGCAGTCTAGTGGCAATCGATTTTGCAAGGTAAGTGCATGAAACGTTCAAAAATTGGCAAATTTTTACCCATTTATGTTTGAAATTCGAGCATAAATCATACCAAATTGATGAACTATGAACCTTCTGCTATAAGATGAAGTAAGGAACACGAAATTATCTTCCCTAGAACGCGCGTTGCAGCCGATTTTGTAAGGCATGTTTTGTAAAAGTTAAAAAATCGGCACACTTATCGGGGCGACTTTTACACACTTGCTGTGAAATATCCTAACATATTTCACATGTTAGTCTAACATAAAAAGCAATTCTTCTGCTATGATATTGTTAGCAGGGTTAGAATTGAAACGCAGCAGGTTTAAACAACAACTGAACTGTATTCTATATTCATACATCGCAAGTGCACTGCGTCCATCTTATCTATGTACGCGTGCATGCGCATAAACATATTTTGTCGATTCCAACAGATATCAAGACCATGAAGGTTTTGGATTTAGCCGATTTTCTATAGAAGTTTTAGAAAATTTTAAAATTTGGTTAACTTCGCGGTCCATTTTGACCCACTTATGTTATTATGGTATGCTATGGTATTAATCGACAAATTGAAAGAACAGCTTTTCCCATACGTAATGAAGTAATAATCGCGAATCTTTCTTCTCTAAAAGGCAAGGTAAAGTTCAACGATTGGGACAATTTTGACTAATTTCCGGTAGAAAATCAAGGATCAGTGGTAATAAAATTAAATGAGTAGTTCTTCTGCTATGAAATGAAATAATAATTTTCACTATTT
>JARRAA010025584.1:0-16052 GCA_030557295.1 Ecitodaemon sp. MM-2014 | reverse complement strand
GCGGTTAACGCGGTTAGCGCGACGCATGCCATGCGCTCGCACATAATGGCGCTAACTAACGCGTCCTCAAAGGCCCGCCGATAAAAGGAACAATGGAACGCGTGCGCGAGACGGGGGGGGCGGCGGCGCGCGTTTTTATCCCACGCGCTCGGGCGCGCGAAACAATTAAATTACGCGCCGCGGCGTGTCACTGGAGGGCGGCGAGCGAGCGCGTTGCGCGCACCGGCTGGGCAAAAAGGCAAATCGCCACTCGACGGACGCGAGCGCGGCTCTCCAGAGTGCAATTTGATTGCGGCCAGGACGCCATAACCTACGGCAACAAGGTGCCGGGGAGAGGATAATCGCTAACGAAGCGATTGTTATGCGATTTATTTGATTAATTATCGACCACCGTTTTCGAGCACCGATAGCGGGCAATTTCAGGACGCACTGTTGCTTCGCAAAAGAACAACCAACCGGCTGACCGAAAACCCGCGATATCGTTCACGTCAAACGGTCCCCGGGGCAATATATCAATTCGTTCGCGCGTAGCGTTAAATTTAGCTCCGTTACTATTCGCTCAGTCTCGGCACGCGTATAATTTATCACAAACAATGCTAACCGAGTTATCGCGCCGAGTTATTGGGCGCTCGCGAACTTCGTCGGCGGCGCGTGCTGATGGAGCAACTTCAGCGCCCCTCCAGCAACAAGACGTTACGAAACTTGTCAAACTTATGCAAATAATTCATCGCGGTGCGTGATTATTCACCACGACGCCGGAAACTTTCCTCCCTAATGAGACTGCGGGATGTTCCGAACGTTTAGAGTTCCGGTTCCAGGCAGCCGGCGACTCTCGGTCCAGGCAGGCCTATTTCCCTCCGCCGCCTTTCTGGCGGCGCGTTCGCCCTCTTTAGTCGACTAGCTAACGACGGAATTCCATACAGTCAACGATAACGTAGAACGCTAGCAGCGATATATAGATAGTGACATCGACAGTCTAGAGCGCGGGGAGCGTAGCAAGAGCATGTCAGATTCAAGTGTTTTAAAAATAAACAGAACAAATTATCGATTTTGAATGATACAGTATCATTTTCGAGCGGTGGCACGGATAGAACGGATAGGTCCGCTTATACCGATGGTGGGCACAGTGTCCGCCGTCTAGTTTGTTGTTTTAGTGCGACTAGAAAGGTGTCTGGAAGGACTTCCCGTGATTGCCTCGCGCCGGCAGAAGGAAATCCCCGAATAGCGTGAGTTCCAACCATCAGAAATAGCCATTATCGAACCGGCGTCGTCGCCAATATCGCTCGCAGCGCGAAGCCCCGGTCTTGTTATGCAACCGCTTACCTGTTGCCGAACCGCCGCTTGCACCGCCGCCGCCGGCCCCAGACCCCAGCTTCCCGTTGGTATTGACCGCCGCCACGCTGGCGGCGAGCTTCCCCACGTCGCGCAGCACCGGCGTCACGATGGACGGCGGCAGGAGGCGGCCGACGTCCGCGCCGCCGCCGGCGACGTTCAGCAGCTTGCCCACGCTCAGCTTCACCTTGGACCCGCCGGCGCCCTTGCCCGCGCTGCTCTGCTCGGACATTGCCACGCGATCACCGCCGCACGCTGTCCGCACACATGAATTTCACTCGCGGCGCGGATCAAATGCGCGCGTCGACCGCGACCAGCGTATAACCTAATATGCCGCCGTCCATGTCCGATCGTCGCGCGTCGCGCGACGCCCGATCAGCTGGAGGCGGCGCGCGCGGGCACGCTCGTTCGCGCTGCGGGCGCTGTGCGCGTCTTGCGGCGTCGCGGCGCGTCGCGCGTCACTCGCGTCACGTTGCACGCGCTCGAGATGTGCGTCGCGCTGCGTAACCAGGGGGATATTACGCCGCGCGGCTCGATGCGGTTTGCGTGGCGAGCGCGCGCTGCGAGCGTTGTGAGTCAGATGTTTTCGAAGGACGCGAAGTTGCGCATGAGCGCGGCGAACGCTCGGCGACACGCTAACTAAAAACGAAAACGAACGGGAGGAGGAGTTGCTCGAGCGGTTCGTGGAAAGGCGACCTCGTTATTTAAATCCGCGCCAGCCCGAGCTGAACACGAAGCCTGCCGACCGAGTTTGAATCGGTGGGATCTCATCGGAACTGGCTGCAAACACCCTAAAGTCAAAAGAAATAAATAGAGCTTTGCTCTAGTAAATTGTGGGAGAAAAATGTCTTCCAATTGGATTTTATTTGTTTTCTAACTTGACCGAACGTTTGGAGGAAATGCCTGGCCAGTGCAGGTATTTCTCCTGTGAAAAATGGTCAGGGGATCTTGAATTGTTTTAAAAGCTACGCCAAACTTTCCGGACCGGTAAATTACAACAAAATATTCTATCGAATGAATCGAGCGAGTGAGTGAAGACTCGCACTCGTTCCCACTTCAGCCCAACTTCCCATGCGTTTCACTCGCGCACTTAATCACGCCTTGAACACCTCGCGCCTCCGACGCGTAGTAAAGTGATTCAGTCTCATCGCGACCGCTGTCCGCCGCGCTTCGGCCGACTTTCGAAACCGTCGAGCCGCGCGTACGCCGCGCCGGTCGAAACAGTCCGTCGAAAGATTCGGCCGCCATCGAAATTCCACGCGACCAGTGTCGACGGCATCGTCCGCTCCGTGGTGCAGATGAAGCACGCTCGTCGGTGCGAATTCGCAAGCGCCCTCTCTTGCAAGCGCCAATAAGCGTCGACAGGACAACAGCAGGATCACCGCTAACCTAACACGTCGCGCACGCTCTTATCCTGCCGGCTGGATAAAAGCCGAGCGATCGCGAATCGAGCAGCTGAAAACTTTTTTAATTGTCGTTCGCGCGCTTGCTCGCCGCCCCAGCCCGCCGCGATTCGCCCCGCAGATCGCTCGATTAATGACAGCGTGCACTGCCAGGAGTTTAACGTAAATTCTTCTTCGCCATGAATAGCAAATTGCCGCTGCGTGTCGTCGAGAAAATCGCCTGGTTTCTCTTCGGAGTCGTCGAGATGGCCACGCGCGTCCTCTTCAAGTGGATCTACCGCGCCAAGGGCGCCGCGATGCCGCCGATCAGGAATCTCGTCCTGGTGGAGTCCGCGTCTTCGATCGCGAAGAAAATTCGCACCAAGAAGGTGAGTTCATCGCGAATCGGAAAAGTTCGACGAACTTTTACAATCGCCAAAGGTCATCGGGATCACAATGCCGACTCGGCCAGGCGCACGAAAATGTGTGCCTTTCATGTTTAATTTCTACTTATTTATATTCTAAGCCAGCGGCTAGGCATTATTTTCGGCCGATTGTCCAACAAAAGGCTAATATAAACGATTTCCTGCATCGTTAATGACCGCCGCATGACTTGATTCATTCGGCGACTCGTGAATAACGTTGATCAAAGACGAAAATATTTAGCTTTCAGTCGCGACTCTATCCAGCCGCAAGTTAGCCACTCAGAAGTTTCAAGTTTGGCCGGTTTCGAGCATTTCTTATTATAGCCGACAATGCAAACATTGATCCACGCATGGTACCCTTACTGTGTAAACAAACGCGAATACTTGCCGTCCATCGAAGTGGACATTCAAAATATTGCAGCGCACAAAGGCGCTTCGCTTTCCTCGCTAAAAATAAACGGTGAGCAATGGCAAGTGAGTTAATTACTTGACGTGTGCTCGAGCGCAACTCGTTTTTATCAATGCTTTGTCAATGGTAGACGCTCAACGTTGTTGCATACGATGATAATTATTGAGAAACGATAGAGTCGTGCATTTTGTGTTCGGTTTATTGACATGTGCAATCCATAACGCTGATATATCATGCATGCTTTGATACCTTGCGTTGTAAAAGGATTCTACGGGTCCGTAATGCACGATTTATAACTGTTGAAGGTGTCGTTTTTGAATGTCCGCCCGCTCGGACGTAATAACAAATGCACTGCAGCCACGGCAAACAAAATATAATGAAGTTGACAGTTCACTTGCCAGTCACTCCAAATTATTCGCGCGCACATCTCGCACGCGTTCGTAGCAAAATTTTCCAGCGTCACTTTTGGCTTAATAGAAAACTCGAAAAATGTCCCCGAGACAGCACATGTGCCTGTGCGATGGGAACAAACGCAAGCAAGGGAATATCTGTCGGAAATATCGCGACGAACTAAAGAGTTGCATGAAAATGTCCAAGAAACCCAAGTGCTTCGGCCCCATCGAGCTGAAAATCATGGACATGGTGAGAGATGTGCTGTGGCTGGGAATCAAGGTCGGCGTCGTTTGTCAGCTCAATTGTAGCACGTTCAAAATTCGGAAAAGACCCGGCCCCGCATCGAAACAGGTCAAGTTCGAAATCGCAGACGAAGACGAAAGCGACAAAAGCGAGGAGGACGAGGATACCAACAGCGAATGCAGCGAGGACGATTCAGGAGCACGTTCCAACACATTCTTTTGAATTTATTGTAACTTTTCCACATGCCGATTTACCAATTTTGATCGTCTGTTCTTCAGCTTCTCAAGCCAATAGTGACACTGAACCATTTTGAAATACTGAGCACTTGTCTTTTATTTACGCGATTAGCTGTAGAATGCATTTCACGATACTTTTCGGCATTTTCGAAGCTCGAACTAAAACGTGACTTTAAATTCGACGAACATCGTTCGTTCGCGAGCGTCACGCGGGGAATTTAATCAATTCGATACACATGCGATCGACTGAACTTTTATCATCGCGATAATCATCTATATTTTATAATTTCGCCTCCGTTCGTGTTTCCGCTCGCAATTATTTGCCGTCATGCCCGCTCGCAAGTCCACATGTCCCCGATACCATTTGTTTATCGCGCTTGGCTTGTGTACTTGCGCTCCGCGCGCGCGCGCGCACACACCCAAATGCGCCAAGAGTGGCTTAATGATTATTAAACAATTTTACCCATGGCAGGAAATAACTAGGGAATATATTGTTGTTGCCCGCTGGCATTCCAAACAATATGCGCACAACTATTAGACCTCGTCAAACGATGAATACGTATGACGGTTAATTTCGTTGCACGTAATACGAATTGTAGAGCAGGCACTCGAAGGAATAAAACGCCGGAACCGTTATAAATGAATAATCGAAGGGCCGCGTTGTGCTGGATACCTAGTTTCAGTTTTTCGTGTGCGTGGAAATTGTCCCCTAGTGCAAAAATCGATAGAGCGTTATCATGTGTGTTACGATGACGGCGTCTGCGTGCATTTGTTCGACATCATTGTCGGATTATTACTCTACGACATATTTTACTATGCGCGCGTTCACGATGAAATGAGTTTTACTGGCACTGCTGAAAGTGAGCGAAAGTACGCGGGCTAAGAGCATTATAGGTGGCAAATTTCGCAAGTCGGTTTTTAAAGCGCCAAATGCTCCTCGAAATTACAATTTACATCAAGCATTTCATGCGTGAAACATTAAGTCATCACTGCCATCACGCATGCAGTGTTAGTACAGTATTGCTCGCTATATTTATATATTCGCGGGCGCTTTATTTAGTTCGAAGTAAAATTTTTATGCGGCATGAAGTCATCTTCTAAAATTTATGCGTAACATTCCAGCACATCCCGAGACGCGCTGCGCTCGAGAATTCAACAATTTACTTCGGTTTAATGTCAGTGCAGCCAATGCGTCTGCTTTCCTAGGCCGTTGTGCATGAAAAGTGATATTCGATGCGTTTGCCGAGGCGTCCGACTCGGCGCTTCGCCGAGCGATGCGCTGCCAATGCATTTGCGCATAATTATAAATCGGGATGGTGAAAAACCCGAAAAGCGGGCCTCACGTCCGTCGGTACGTATCCTAGTGAACACACAAGTTAAATATAACAATAACATTTAAACTTTGTTCCGTTAACACGTGCCAACGTAGATGCAATACATTGTGCCGTCGATAAAAATATTTATAAATTTCACGAGTGCCTCGATCGCCATGACATTCTGAAAATTTCGCAAATTCATTGCACAATACGAATCGTGACAATGCCTTCTCTAATCCTGTTATTGTCGCCGAGGCATTATCGCGTTCCGGAAGCAGTTTGAACTATCGGATCGAAAACGCAATCTCGGATTTAACGTTACGTTAATTACTGGAAAAAACACGCGCGAGCGCCCACGTAATTGTCATTAAGTGGTGAAAATATTTTATGGATTGTCCGTTTACACAACTAATTTCAAATAGCTCATCGTGCGCGTGATTTTCGAATTTTTTGTTTGCGCGCAGTTACGAGCGCTAATTGCGTGTCTAATTGCGGATCGAAAGTCATAAATGTGATTTGCAAGTAAATGTGGGGACCACGGCGCACGCGCGCAGCCATGGTCGGCGCGTAAAATGAGTCGAAATAAAGAAGAATTAAAGAAGCGCGTTGCCTGAAGAAAGACATGATTGCATTTTAATTGCCGTCCGTGGCGTAATTGGACAATGATCGCTAATTGCGTGCACAACGAAAGTTTTGTCGATGGGGCGTGACCGCATTCTTTTCTCTGCTTCGCAGCTGACGAGCGTGGAGGTGATGAAGGCGTTCATCTCGCGGATCGAAGACGTGAACCCTACGCTGAACTGCGTGGTGGTTAATCGCTTCGAGGAGGCGTTGAAGGAGGCGGCGGAAGCCGACGAGCTCATTCGGGGAGGCAGCATGGACGAGGAGGTTCTCGAGAAGGAGAAACCGTTCTTGGGGGTGCCGTTCACAACCAAGGACTGCATCGCAGTGAAAGGTATGGCGGCATGATGATTTTCAGCAGTTCGTTTCGAAAATATAGATTGCGTTGTGAACATCGCTTGTTGCGTGCGCGAAGATACAGTTGATTCGTAACCGCTCTAGCCACTTAGTAATAGATTAATTAAGCGATTAAACGTCTACCGTTTCAAGGCCAAGCGAATATGTGCCATTCGTGGCGTGATAGAGACCAACTAGTTTAGTCCGCTGCTCGCGCATGCTGCGATTCATAAACATGGTGTTTTTGCAGGCATGATGCAGTCCTCCGGGCTGTACAAACGAAGGAATGTCATTGCCGAGGAAGATGCGGACACGATAGACTTGCTCCGCAAAGCCGGTGCTATTCCAATCGGCCTTACAAACGTTTCGGAGTTATGCATGTGGTGAGTGTCATCGTTCGGATAGTTTCTTACACAAGAAAACTTCGTTCTAGTGGACGAACAAGTAGGCTAATTGTAAGCGATTATAGACTTGGAGACTTCTGGAAGGAAATGAAACAATGTCTCCTCCACGGGAGTCATTACAGTTGTCGCTCGGTCTAGAATCTGCTGGGATAATTACCTGAAGAATTGTTAACTTATCTCGACTTGCTTTCTAGGTGGGAGAGTAGCAACACCATTCACGGCAGGTCGAAGAACCCTTACAACAGCAATCATATCGTCGGTGGATCCTCGGGCGGCGAAGGTTGTGCCCAAGCCGCAAGCGCTTCCGCATTCGGAATCGGATCCGACATCGGCGGATCTATCCGTATGCCGGCTTTCTTCAACGGTGTCTTCGGTCACAAACCCTCCAAATTCCTCGTTTCCAACAAGGGGCAGTACCCGCGCCCGGTCACCAGGGAGCAGGACAGTTTCCTAGGCATCGGTCCGCTCTGCAGGCGCGCGGACGATCTCCTTCCGCTGCTCAAGATCATCGCAGGCACGAACGAGAAGCTTCTGCGACTGGACGAGCCCGTTGATCTTACGAAGATTCGATTTTTCTATCAGGACAGCGACACCGGCTCTCTGTTTGTCTCTCCGGTGAACAAGGAAATCAGAGCGCTCTTTGACAAAATCACGCTCCATCTGGACAAAGCCCACAAGATAAAAGCCGAGCGTTTGCGCGAGAAGAAATTCCGCAAGAGTTTCCAGATGTGGTTGTATAACATGAAGACTCCCAATCTGATGTTCCAACAGCAATTGGCCAATCTTCGCGGGTCCATCAACATCCCGTGGGAGTTCCTCAAGTGGTGCTTCGGTTATTCCGAGCATACTTTTATTGCATTGACAACTGCCCTAGCGGAGAAAATTGGGCCGGGCTATGGCAGTTCTGTCTACCAAAAGTTCGTAGACGAGAGGGACGTGTTCCGCAGGGAGATCATGGATCTGCTGGGCGACGATGGTGTGCTGCTCTATCCGACACATCCTACCTCGGCGCCCCATCATAACGAGCCCATTTTCAAACCGTTCAACTTCTCCTACACGGGAATCATTAACGTTCTTACTCTGCCAGCAACTCACGTGCCTATGGGCCTAGACTCGGAGGGCCTGCCGATTGGCATTCAAGTTATTGCTAACGACAAATGCGATCGACTCAGTATAGCCGTCGCCAGAGAACTGGAGAAGGCTTTCGGCGGATGGACGCCACCTCCCATCGGGGCATGAACATTAAGACAATTCAACTTACCTTCTAACACTATGTATAAAACAGCTAAGAACTAAAGTATTTTTATACGGGAAGCGCAGACGTAATTATTGTTATAATGTTTAAATTTTATATATAAATATATATATACATATATCTATCGGGTGTCGGAACATGGGGTTTCCGATCGTAGTATATTTTGGGGCCATTCATGTGCATTATCATCTTCAAATGTTTGTACGTGTAGCAAGAGTATAAAAATATGTGCACACTGTGAAAAATAAAGTTATACGCAGACCAAATAGTGCCAAAAATAACGTATTGGAACCAAGTTGTATTTTTGAAGCGTATGTACACACCCAGATGGTACCAAATAATTCCTAAATGTTTAAAGTGTCCAACAACCGCAAGAATTTTGTATGCGAACATGCACAAAAGTCAAACAATAAATATCTGTTGAATTGAACTTTGTGGTAAATGTTGATGGTACTCTAAAAATATTCCGGCGGGTACCGCGGGTAATGACACACATTTTTTATATTTTGGGAGTGTACGTAATCGACTGTGAGGATTTCACTTACGACTTGAGCGTGCGTAAGCAGCGAAGGCTTTCAAGGTCATGAACGAGGTTCGCGTTTGTGTGCGTTTATATGGGTATGGTGTTTAAATTCGACTGGCCCAACGTGGTCCTTATAAGCGATAATTGCGATATTCGATATTGGAATTCGAGAGTTCATTTTGTTGATTCATTGAACTTGTGCCCAATTGTAGGTTGTAAAGCTATAGTTTCAATTTGCAAGTTGTTTACCTCTCGCGCAAACGAGTGCATTGTCCTCATCTCGCAGTGTGATCTCTCGCAGTGAACGAGCCGAACAAGCCTATGCGAGAAGAGAGAAAGAGTCCTCGCCGTCCTCACCTCGTCTTCTCTTCTCCTCACGTCTCGACAACAGAATCTAAACAATCGCAGGTGAATCCCACTCCAGACAAGCCCAAGGACCGTACTAACCCAGTTCGTAGGCGAACCTGCCCCCCACCGCCAACCACCAATTGTCGAACTTGAGCCCCGCCGGCCGCCGCCATCCCACGGCGCAATGAAAGCCGACGGCTCTCAAAACAAAAGCAGACAAGACGCCTCTGGAATGTCGGCGCGGTCGGCGCTTCGCGAGCGAGCACGGCGTCGCTGACGAGCACGCGAGCGTGGTATCAAAACGTATCAGGTTCACGCCAGGTGTGCCAGGTGGCTCGGCACGGCACACAAACGCACAGACTTTTATTCGGTCGACGTACGCGTTCGGATTCGGTGCGTCGCACGCCAGTAATCAGGTGTTCCGTCGCCGTTTTCACTTCGTCGTGGTGCTCCGCGCGCAAACACTCGGTCGCCAATAAACAAACAGTGTCTTGAATTAAACAAGAGCGTCCTCAGTGTCGGGCAGCGTCGAGAGCGCGTCAGGAGGCTGGTTTACCGTTGATGAAGCGCGATGTCAACGAATAGATTTCACAAGTAAGTCTGAACACCTGAACTTTACGCCTCCGCTCGAGGTATGATGTTAAATTTGTGTTGTGGTCGTCCGGCAGGAAGCCGCTTTCCGGGTTTTTGATACAACAAAAACCAAAAATTTTATTCTCTAGGTACACCACCACACATCCTCCTCACTTGTATTTCATTGCATGCGTTTGAGATAAACCGATTTTAGATAAATGCCAATGCTATCAATTGGCAAGTAATGCGGTAGAAGCAAAATAATATCATTTTATCAATCAATTAAACAAATAAATGATAAGCGATCGTGGAGATCATCATTGCCCTCACGCAATCCCAGTTCTAGTACAAATGATAGTGATACTACTTAAAAAATTTATGCGCGCTGTAATTATGTGGTGAGAGTGCCTACCTACTTATTGTTAGAAATTTTCTAATTAATAAACTCCAGCAGATACGTCTTACCTGGGTGCAAATGATTTCTACTATTGTTTAACCGGCTGGTAATTTCACTTAAAGTAGACTAATGTTAAATTAAAACGGTGTGGAATATTGCGGTTTTAGAGCCGCGCAGGATGGCGTCGAAGTTAAGGATATTCTCAAGGAAGCAACGAAGAAGGACTGCAATAGTCGAGACGAACAAGGGATGACCCCTACCCTCTACGCGGCTTTCCATGGACATGGGCCAGTGTTAAGTTTACTCTGTGCTCGCGGGTAATTTATTTCATTGCAATAATTCCCATTTAAATACTAATGTCGCATAATTTATTGATAGGGGCAATCCGGACAAAGCGGATTTCTTCGGAAACACAGCCTTGCACCTTGCCGCCGCCCAGGGACACATTGAGATCGTAAAGTTCCTTATCAAATTCGGCGTGAACATCTACGCCATGGATATTGACAAACGCACCCCTCAGGAGCTTGCGGGCCTGAACAACAGAGACGAGATCCTTCAAATCCTGGACAAGTTCAGGGGAGATTTGGAATCGGACGAGAAAATGGGGAAGAAAGTGAAGGCTATGAAGGAGAAGGCGAGGAAAGACGTGGAGAAAACTCTCGCTGTACGTTTGAATGTCGGTTAGTTGATCCTTGAGCAATGTTATTAATCGAAAGTCGTTCCCTCTAGAAATACAACAAATACAACAAACAACAAATCATTTATCAAACCGATCGCGGCGCGAGGAAGCCCGCGGGAAGGCCGTCCATTATCAACACCTTGAAGTGGCGCGTGAAGGGCGGCTCAATGTCGAACCTGAACCAACCGGAGGCGCCACCCAGACACAGCTTTTCGGCGCTGGTGGGTGGCGGTACCGTCAAGCAGCGGAGTTTCGGCATCGGCACAGTACAAAAGCGAGCGGCGGCGAAGAACAAAGGCATGGTGGACACCGGAGAGTTTATGATCAGCACAATCGAAGATGGCAAGCGAACGACCCGCTCCATTCGAGGCGCGCGCCACGCCAACGACGTGCTGCTCACCGGAGCCATTGAGACTTCCGGCGCCAAGCAGTTGGAAAACATCTTCAACGAAGCCGAAGATGCGCTGGACAACACTATTAGCGGAACGGGCACCCTACATCGCTCCAAATCCCAGCCCGATTTCCTGCACCAGCTGAACGACAATCAAGTCAGCATATTCTCCAGGCCGGAGTTGGGCAGTTTCGCGTTCGGGAAGAGCATTCGAAACTTCGTAATCGCCGAGCCCACGGTCGACGACAAGAGCTCCATTGGATCGAGATACGAGGACGACGTGGACCTACTCGACAGCGATAACAGCGACGACGAAGGGGAGTTGTCGCCTATTGAACGTTTCCTAACAGCATGGGGACTGGGCGAATACCTGTCTCGATTCGAGGACCAGAAAATCGACCTGGACACGCTCATGATCCTCACGGAAACGGACCTGAAGTCCCTTGGTCTGCCGTTGGGCCATTTCAGAAAATTAGTCAACGGGATCAACGAGCGCAAGGCGGCCCTAGAGAACCCGGGCGATCTTACCGACGGAACCGTTTGATACAGAAATGCAAATAGCCAAATGTCAATATAAACTTACAATAAGCCACAAATTATTTATGAATTTATCACTAATTATATGTCGCGATGAATCATGTCCTGTTTTAGCCATTTTGGATATCTATGATTTGGACTTCTATGACAATGTATATGATGTAAAAATACAGTAAACAATATTACAATTTGACTACGGCTATTACCAGTTCAACTTCCAAAACGGCAACCAACTTTCTGTTGTTTCTGCCTAACATATGAGCCTGCCAAAGTATCAAAGGATACTGCATCATAAAGCAGATAAAATCCAACATATTGCGCTTATAATAATGCAGCATATAATTTAAAAACCATTAGTTTAATTTTATATTTCCATAGATACTTATCAATGTAAGATATGAAATATATAAATGGTGCATGCAGGGCATCACATCGCTTTAGTATTTAATAAAGCTTGGAGTGAAACACTGCTTCAGCGCAATGTCCAACAAGTTTAACGTCACTGTGCTAAGTTCCTTAGCAATTTTGTTGCTATCCACCCAATTCGAAACTATATCGGTAAAATAAACGTACTATTTCGAGCGCCGAACTGACGTCTATGAGTTACAGAGTTTAAAAATCGACCACGGTGGAATCAAGCTCATTAAAGCGTCGAACAAGAACGTGAAAAACATAAAAGTCTTCAATCAAACTGACAAGAATGGAAATAAGATGTTTGGAGGGCAGTTCACCATCCAGAAGGACCTTAGCAGAAATCTTGTGGTAATCTCATTCGAAATATGTTTCCACCTGGTATCAAAGTAGTGTTCACAGGTGAACATTAAGACGTACTTCGATCGGAAAGGCAAGATTATTCCCACGCCGGTCACGATGAATCCGAATATCTGCGAGGCGTTCGAGAAGAACACATTGAACCTGAAAACGCTCTTCGACGCGTCGAATTTGACTCCCTGCCCAATCAAAGCTGTACTTCGCTTAAAATGAATGACCCGTGCTCCGAATATTTATTTGTCGTTTTGCAGGGAAATTATAAGATAACCAGTTGGAACGTAGACGACGATCAGATGCCTGCTCTTCCGCCTGGTCGCTATCAAGTGGACCTGACGTTCATTGACGATAAAGACGAAATCGCTGTTATCCGTTGGCATGGAGGTATCCTTAAGGGCTAGAGGTTTCTGAATCGTATGTTTTTGGTGGTATTGTAGCACTGGGCAAATGAAATAAAATGTTGCATTCAGCAAAGAAATTTGTCACTTGTATTCAGCATTTCCATGCATGAAAATTGAGCGATAATAGAAAACGAATAAATTGCCGAAAATCGAAATTTTATTTTCCAAAAAGTACAATTTAGCCAGCGGCAGATTCTCGATCCTTCCAAGGCATGGCGATGTTGATCTGTAAATGATCCCCCATGAATATTTTTCTCCAAAAGTTTTCGAAACAATAAAATACTCACCGACAAACATGCAAAGCATCGTCCGTCACACCCTTACTGAACGTTCGTCAAGTCCGTGAATGAACGACGACTGCGTCCGTCGTCGTACGATACTGATTGAACAGTACAAAAGTCTTCATTGGGATTAGTATCATATCAACATCAACTTGTGCCATCGTTGGCAACAACGCGCAGCAACATTGACTCCGGATGTGGTGCATGTGGATTCGGGATTTCCAAGAGATTTTAAGAGGAGTAGACTAAGCTGAGCGACAGGAAACTCGGCTAACATCTTTCTCTCTCTCTAAAATCTAACTTATCATAGTGTCCGCTTTTTTTTTTCTTTTTACGTACAAGTAACTAGTGTGGTAAACTAAATTAATCAACCTATATCTATAATCGTTGTGGCTGGAATTACGAATCTTACACGGAATGGTGAGACATTTTAACAGTATTTCTTAACTCGAACATATTTTTTTGTGCTTTGTGTCTTAAGCCTACAAGACTTTTAAACTTTTTTTGGGGTTTGATGTGCAACTTGTATTCGGTAGTTGATGTTATCGAAGCGACAAGGTAACGATTCTAACTGAAGTAATATATTTTTTTGTGCATTTTGGCCCTAACGCATTAGGGCTTTTGAACTTTTTTTTGTGTCGATACACACACAATGGCTACAAAACAAGAGAATTCATTCGGGTTGTGGGTGATTGTGTGTGTACCTACCTCAACCTATTATTAACTTCGCAAGAGATGAGAAAAAACCTACAACTGTGTAAAAATATTATTTATAACTAGCTAGTGCTAACTTAAAGACTATCAGAGACTGTCTCTTTCGGCTAATCGTCATCAGAGTCTGAAATGATTACTACGCCGCCTACGACCACCGGCTCTTTGCGGTGCGCAGTTTCTTCCCCGGAGGTAGGTGAATGCGAGTCGGTTCGTGAAAAACCGCCCGAACGCGACCTGGTGGTGCGTGCGGAGCAGCCTGCATTTTCCGCTTTGTCTTCCTTTGCGATTTTTTTCCTCGCTCCGACCGCTTCTACCTCGATGTCGTGGGGCACGCGTAGAATCTTAAAGATCGGGATGCACCTACGGTTCACTGCAGTTTGGTACAATGTCCAGGTGAACTTCGCATGATCCTCCATCGGATTTTCAGGAGGCTTGATGCCGCTGCTCGCCAGCCTTCGGGCGCGATCCTTACATCGTGCGATGCGGCTTTCCTCCGCTGCTAAGGGCGCGACAAACAAGGCCGGATTCGTTATGAAACTTGAATGGGACGCCTTTCTTTTCTCCAATTTCCGTTTACGTTCCTCAATCTCTCTAATCTTATTCCTTTCGGCCTCCTGGCGACGCAATTCCTCGCCGCTCATCCTCGCCCTCGTGATGGCGGCGATCCTGCGATTGATTTTATCCTGCAGATGCTTCTCGTGGTTGATGGTTTTCGTCAGTTGTTGTTCGAAGTCGCCCATGCGCCGGATTAGATATTTGAGCTCGTGCTTTTCTTGGGCCGCGCAAGCTACCGAGTGCGGGTCGTAAAGCAATTTCCTTCTGGGCGCCGCCATTTTGCCGCGATTTTGCTTTCCTTACTGCAAGCAGACGAAACATTTGTTATTATTGCAAAGAAATGCCAACGGAGTTCGAATCTCGTGGGATTCTATTTAATTTTTTCGATAACATCGTAACACGCACTCCCGCTTTTATATGGGTGCAATCAATGAGGGAATGTACAAACATTGATATCTATAAAATCGGCAATTGATATCTGTTCGTCCCGTGTTCTCAGCGCGAATTCTCAATCATTGGCACTTCATTCATTATTGGCGTTTTTATAAAAATCTCGAACCGTCGCAGCGAATTTTTCATCACTACCACATCTTTACATACCAGGTAATTGCTGTTGCTACTTGAAATGCAAATTTATGGCTTGATGATATGACGAACCGCCATGATGTTTGAGGCCACGCCCCAAGCCTCACATTTTTGACTTAAAGAGAGCCACACTTAGAATTTTGAAACCGCGGGGCAAATTTTTCACGGTGTTGATCGGACACGTGCGCGCCGCGGAATGATTGACGGGCCTGTCTGTCTCCACCAGCTAAATTCCGTTCATGGCAATCTAGATTTAGTCGCCATTTTCTGGTGACTTTCAGACGACCAACATAATAACGCCGAAAGTCACTAGAATTTCCCCCAACCTTACACAAAAAAACGGCAATCTTGAGAGGGCGCCATCTAGTGACAGCTAGTCATGACAAACGTGATGGAAATCCTTCTAAACGTGAATAAAATTTTCGAAAAATTTTGAACCGCCGCGGACATACTTCCTTTCATCAATACTACTTATTCACTTACCGGGTAATTGCCGGAACTACAATACTTGAAATACAAATTTATGCTTGGTGATGTGATGAACCGCCATGATGTTCGAGGACACACCCAAACCTCACATTTTTAATTTAAAAAAAATGCCACACTTAGAATTTTGAAACCACGGAGCGAATTTTTCATGATGTTGATCGGACGCGACCGCACCGCGGAATGATTGACCGGGGTGTCCGTTTCTACCAGCTAAATTCCGTTCATGGCAATCTAGATTTAGTCGCCATTTTCTGGTGGCTTTCAAGCGACCAACATAACGTCGAAAGTCACTAGAATTTCCACCAGCCTTACAAAAAAAACGGCAATCTTGATCAGGTCGTCATCTAGTGACAAACGTGATGAAATCCATCTAAGCATGAATAAAATTTTCGAAAAATTTTGAACCGCCGCGGACAAACTTTCATCAATACTACTTATTTACTTACCGGGTAATTGCCG
>JARRAA010025577.1:0-10908 GCA_030557295.1 Ecitodaemon sp. MM-2014 | reverse complement strand
GGTAACAGAGGTCACAATCAGCCCTGCCTCCACAACGGGACGAACCGTTGCTACATGACGTCTCAAAATCACGGCTTCGTCATCGATCCCAAAACCCTGCCTGCCAACTGGGAGCAACTTTTCTCCAACGCCAACGACAAAACCAACGAAGGAATTATTCACTCAACCCTGCCATATTTCAGCGTGCAGTTCCATCCGGAACACGTCGCTGGTCCCGAAGACCTCGAGTGCCTCTTTGATGTCTTCCTCGATGCCATCAAAGACAGCAAAGCCAAAACAATCAAACAACGCATTCACGAAACATTGGAATTCGACGGTCTCAAACACCTCACCGAAGTGCCAAAGAAAGTACTGATCATCGGATCGGGCGGACTGAGCATTGGTCAGGCCGGAGAGTTTGATTACTCGGGTTCTCAAGCCATCAAAGCTCTGCACGAAGAAGGAATACAAACGGTGCTCATTAATCCGAACATCGCCACTGTGCAAACGTCAAAAGGCCTTGCCGATAAGGTTTATTTCCTACCATTGGTACCAGAATACGTGGAGCAAGTGATTAGGGCAGAACGACCTGGAGGTGTCCTCTTGACTTTCGGCGGACAGACCGGCTTGAATTGCGGCGTGGAATTACAACAAGCTGGAATATTTGATAAATACGGAGTTAAAATTTTGGGCACACCGATCCAAGCTATTATCGACACCGAAGACAGGAAGATATTCAGCGAACGCATTGCTTGCATTGGGGAAAAGGTCGCTCCAAGTATGGCGGCTTACTCTGTGCAGGAAGCGTTGGAAGCGGCGGAACAACTCGGTTATCCTGTGATGGCACGAGCGGCGTTTTCTCTTGGCGGTTTGGGCTCTGGTTTTGCGAATAACGCAGACGAGTTGAAATCGCTGGCACAACAAGCGCTGGCGCATTCGACCCAACTGATCATTGACAAGTCTCTGCGGGGATGGAAGGAGGTAGAGTATGAAGTTGTCAGGGACGCATTTGATAACTGCATTACAGTATGTAACATGGAAAACGTGGATCCTTTGGGCATTCACACTGGAGAGTCCATTGTAGTTGCCCCAAGTCAAACTCTTTCAAACAGGGAATACAACCTGTTAAGAACTACTGCTATCAACGTCATCCGACACTTTGGCGTTGTGGGAGAATGTAACATTCAATACGCTTTGAATCCATACGCCGAGGAGTATTACATCATTGAAGTTAACGCGAGATTATCCAGAAGTTCCGCCCTAGCTAGCAAAGCCACTGGGTATCCACTTGCTTATGTCGCCGCCAAGCTATCTCTGGGGATAGCCCTTCCGGACATCAAGAATTCAGTGACTGGCGTAACTACGGCGTGCTTCGAACCCAGCTTAGATTACTGCGTGGTGAAAATTCCCAGATGGGACTTGAGCAAATTCTCCAGAGTGAGCACCAAGATCGGCTCGTCGATGAAAAGCGTTGGAGAAGTCATGGCGATCGGTAGAAAATTCGAGGAAGCCTTCCAAAAGGCACTGAGGATGGTGGACGAGTCCGTAAACGGGTTCGATCCGTACCTGAAGGAAGTCGACGATGAAGAGCTTAAGGAACCGACTGACAAGCGAATGTTCGTCTTGGCGGCGGCCCTGAAAAGCGGGTACTCTATTGATAAGTTGTATGACTTGACCAAAATCGACCGGTGGTTCTTGCAGAAGATGAAACACGTCATTGACTACATCACATTGCTCGAATCGTTGGACCAAAGCACTCTGTCAAGATGTGTTTTGCTCAAAGCCAAGCAGATAGGTTTCAGCGATAAGCAAATTGCACAGGCAGTAAAAAGCACCGAACTTGCGATCAGGAAACAACGCCAGGACTTGGGTCTTATGCCTTTTGTCAAACAGATTGATACGGTCGCGGCGGAATGGCCTGCAACAACAAACTACTTGTATCTGACCTATAACGCAACCGCGCATGACTTGGAATTCAAGGAGGAACACACTATGGTTATTGGTTCGGGGGTGTATCGAATTGGTAGCTCCGTAGAGTTCGATTGGTGCGCGGTGGGCTGCCTCAGAGAGTTGCGCAAACTTGGGAGGAAGACAATTATGGTGAACTACAACCCGGAAACGGTTTCAACCGATTACGATATGTCTGACAGGTTGTACTTTGAAGAAATATCATTCGAGGTTGTCATGGATATCTACATTATGGAGAATCCAACCGGTATCATACTTTGCATGGGCGGGCAATTGCCTAATAACATTGCGATGGATTTACATAGACGTGGAGCTAGGATTTTGGGTACATCACCTGATTCTATTGACGGGGCTGAGAATCGCTTCAAGTTTTCTAGAATGTTAGACAGGATCGGCATTTTGCAGCCGAGATGGAAGGAGTTGACCAATTTGAACGCCGCGATTTCATTTTGCGAAGAAGTCGGGTACCCGTGTCTGGTACGACCGTCTTATGTGTTGAGTGGGGCCGCAATGAATGTGGCACATTCTAATCAAGACCTGGAAACGTACCTTAATGCGGCTAGCGATGTCAGCAAAGAACATCCAGTAGTCATTTCGAAGTTTATTCTAGAGAGCAAAGAGATCGACGTTGATGCTGTTGCGTGCGATGGCGTTATTCTTTGCATGGCAGTATCAGAACACGTGGAAAATGCTGGAGTGCATTCTGGTGACGCTACACTAGTAACACCTCCTCAGGATATTAACAGGGAAACGTTAATAAAAATCAGACAAATCTGTCGTGCGATCGCAGCGAATCTAGAAGTAACGGGACCTTTCAATATGCAGCTAATTGCAAAGGACAATGATCTGAAAGTCATTGAATGCAATGTTAGAGTATCCAGATCGTTTCCATTCGTATCCAAAACATTGGACCATGATTTCGTTGCTATGGCCACACGAGTCATAATCGGCGAAAAAGTGGAACCCGTGGACGTTCTCCATGGATGCGGCAAGGTGGGAGTGAAAGTCCCGCAGTTTTCGTTTTCGAGACTTGCGGGAGCTGATTTTATGCTTGGCGTGGAAATGGCGTCCACTGGCGAAGTCGCTTGTTTCGGTGACAACAGATACGAAGCTTACGTTAAGGCAATGATGAGCACTGGGTTCTCAATCCCGCAAAAATCTATATTGCTCTCTATAGGTAGTTTTAAGGTGAGTTCAATTTATTTGAACAAATCAAATAGAACAATAAATTAAATAATTTTACAGCACAAAATGGAACTGCTGCCGAGTATGAGAACTTTGTACAAGATGGGTTACAAACTGTACGCCAGTTTGGGCACAGCGGATTTCTACACCGAGCATGGCGTCGATGTAAGTGATAATTATTCTAACTATATATAACTTAACTTACAATTGGTTGACTTGAATGTTACGTGAACGTGTCATCCGGTTCGTACCCTAGGTTTATTTTGTTTTTATTTAACGGATTAAAGGGATTAGTTGATTGGATGATGTCGTCATCGGAGGCGATTTCATCAAGCCCTTCCAAATCATCCTCTTCTTCTGATAAACTATCCGAGGCTAGGGTATCAACATCACTACTTTGATCCTGGTCATTGTTGTGCAATATTACGACTTGCGTATCTACTGCTTCCGGAATATTCGTTTGCCTCAGAACACCTGCCTTCTTTTGTTCATTCGCACTAGTGTCCGTTCCAATTATGACAGCCGAATTAAAGTTAACAGTCTTTCTTGCCTTCGGCGGTTGGTTATGAGTATCTTTTACTTCAATTATTTCTTCCTTATGTTCATTCTTTACACTGCGTTCACTTATAGTGCGCCTTCTCGCTGCACTTCTTACAGTCGGTCGACGGTCTTCATCAGAACTTTCAGACGAAGTAGGTTCTTCAGAATAGCCCTCACTTTCTCGCCGTTTTTTCACAAGTTTTCTCCCTTCATTGAGTTGATGATATTCCAGGACTTTCTTCACGTCAATTTGTCTTACTGTGTTGAATCCTCGATTATTCGGAATGATGATCGACTGTGCCCGTTCGGGTAAACCGCGTGGGCACGGTGGTTTTCCACGTTCTATCTCTTTGTTTTGATTTTGTTTCGATTTGACTTCACGTTCTTCTAATTCTTTGCGCAACTCTTTAATTTCGTCTTGCTTTTTGGTGGCGTTGTCTGTGAATGTCTCGTGGAACAAATATGTAAGAAGCTCCGCTTGGTGGAGATAACTAAAAGCTTGTGTGAAGTTATCGAATTCACCCAGACGCTTCGCCATCGTGGAGAAATGATTTATGAAGAAGTCTAGCACCTTATTTTTCTGTTCTTGCCGCTGAAAATCGTCACTCGTTGATATATTTAGGACACTTTCTTCGATAGAATCGACAGACACTTTTCGTTCGGCTTCTTTATTTTGATCCTTCGTCTCCTCCTGCGCTTTCTCTCTTAACATCCTAGCGCGTTCGGCGCGGGCCATTTTAATAGTTTTCCTACTCCCATCCATCTTCGGTTGTGGGGACGGTGGAGGCGGCGGTGGCTGTGGCGGCATCAGAATATTGTGCAATTCTTTCACGTTGAATTCGGGAATCGCTGGATTCTCATATTTCAAATTACGAATGGCGGCCATGAAATATTTCAACGGTCTGTCCATTGTTGTAGAAAATTTCCTTTGAGCATAGAGCAATTTCGGAGACGGTATGTTCTCGAAATGATTGCGCCCCTCGATGAAGTAATCGGGAAGATACCCTGTTCCCAGTCTGCGGCAAAACGATTTGATAATTTCTAAAAGCCTGGTTCCCATTCTTGTCTCGTCGATAATCACATTTTTCTCCAACTCCCAAAACAACTGAATCACCAGGTGTCTCATCGTAATTCCGTGATTCGTCGTTTCTGGTTCAATGTAACTTTTGTGGATCAACAGCAGGAAGAGTAAAATTCGAACGTGCGTGTGCGTGAGTTGTTGTTGCAAATATTTCTCGACTTTGTGATTCGCCAGTTCCCACTCAACTCTGAAATTTGTGTTTTTCTCTTTGGTGTCCTTCGCGAAGAATCCTCTGGGGACCGCTAGTCTGTCCATGTGTTTTATTTCGTTGAGCATTTTATTTTCGGGAAAGTTTATTCTGTTCGAATTCGTTGCTTGTTTCCTGCTACAGAATACTTCGTAGGCTGCCCCGGGGAGTTGGACTGCAGGAATAATCTCCCAGTTTTTATCACCAGATTTAGACGTGCAGTAGATATTTTCGAACGTGTAACATGTTTTATAGTCTGTCTCGTCCAGTTCTAAGAGTTGAGCAATTTTTGGCCAGTTTTCACGAAACTGTTTCATCATTGCTGCTGAGTCGACATAGTACTCGTGTATGTACTCCTCGTCGTCTTCATAAAACGCGTCTTCATTCTTTCGTTTGATATGGACTATGGAATACGGGGTATTTTTCATTCTTCTCGGATCGTGCTTTGGCATTGGCATCGCTTTCGTCGTTCTCGCTTGCGTTATCCTTCCATAGGTCTCAATATTTTCTTCCTGCGAACTCAAGGTCATGGAACTCGATGTTGACGAAATTGAAGTTTTAACGGTCATTTGATCGATGTAACTAAGTTGGACATATCCTGCAAATAGTGCAAAGAAAACATAATTTTATAGTACAATTGCTGTGAAGTTGGGACCTTTACCTTTTCTATCTTTGTACACCACTTGAGCAGTTAAGGACGGCCTTTCAATAATCGAATAAGTATTATCATTGACGGTTAAGACTTGGATGTTCTCGTGAATAACGAATATGCGATTTGTTACCAATGGACCCGTTTTATTCTTATTTGCGCCGTATTTCGCACTGAATCGAACGTGATTATTAACCAAGGACAATGTTTCGTCGGGTTTGAGGGACGTGAGAAAATGTTCGTCACTGCGTAGGCTTTTTACGCTGATTGTGTCGTGTCGCATGGATTCGGCTAATTCTCTGTAATGTAACGAGATAAACATGAGTGACATTTGAATCAAGTGATCAATTAACGGCTTAAAACTAAAACTATATGAATGAATCTAAAAGTGCCCTGACTATTAACACTTACTTATCGTAATTTTCAAAAAACATCACCGAAAACAACACTTGATTTAGTAAAAATATTTCAGTCTGTTCGCGATATTCCTTTCGCAGTTTAGCGATCGCTCTTGTTTTGTATTCGTCTTCGTCATCATTGAGCGCAACAAACGTTGTATTCTCGTCTTTAAAATTCTCGGAGGGCTTGGACTCTTGCGATTTGCTAGAATTGGAGCCCATGCTTTAGAAGAATCGTGACGCTGAGCGTCACGGTCGCATCGCAACTGACGATTGATACTTCTGAAGTTATCACGTATAATCTAATCTAATCGATTCGATGGAATGTAAGATTTTTTACTCTTAGAAGAGATAACGATTACCTACGAGAACATGTTTGCAACCTTTGAATATTTTTCCAGGTAGAGTCCGTGCAATGGACTTTCGATAACATCGATGACATCACTTCTCAAGGGGAGCTCAAACCTTTGGCGGAATTTCTATCCAAGAAGCAATTTGATTTGGTTATCAACTTACCCATGAGGAATGGAGGAGCGCGTAGAGTCTCGTCGTTTATGACTCACGGGTATCGCACTAGGCGTCTGGCTATAGATTATTCTATTCCGTTAGTTACCGACGTCAAATGCACCAAATTGCTGGTGGAAGCCATCAGGAGGCTTGGAAAAACCCCTCCCCCAATGAAAACGCACTGTGATTGCATGACTTCCAGGAGTCTTATCAAACTACCTGGATTTATTGATACGCACGTGCATGTTAGAGAACCTGGGGCAACGCATAAGGAAGATTTCGATACTTGCACTGCTGCTGCTCTTGCGGGTGGTATTACTATGATATGCGCCATGCCTAACACAAACCCGTCGATTGTGGACGAGGACACGTTAATGCTGGTTAAAAAATTGGCTAAAGAAAAAGCGCGTTGTGATTATGCGCTTTACTTGGGTGCCACCGAGGAAAATTATTCGACGGTGCCTGATCTTGCCGTAGAATCGGCCGGTTTAAAGATGTACCTAAACGAAACTTTCTCTACGCTGAAATTGAACGATCTGACTGTATGGTCGAAGCATCTAGCTAATTGGCCCAAGAAGTGGCCATTGTGTGTGCACGCAGAAAGTCAAACAACAGCGGCAATTTTACTCCTGGCCAATTTGCACAATCGACCCATTCACATCTGCCATGTGGCAAGAAAGTCGGAAATTCAAATCATCAAAGCCGCTAAGGAGAAAGGTCTCAAAGTGACGTGCGAAGTGTGTCCGCATCATCTCTTCATGTCGACCGATGACATTCCGAGACTTGGGTTTGGCAAATCGGAGGTGCGACCTGTTTTAACATCACCGGAAGATCAACAAGCCCTTTGGGATAATCTGCATATTATCGATTGCTTTGCCACTGATCACGCTCCGCATACTGTCGAAGAAAAGAATTCCGAAAAACCGCCACCTGGTTTTCCAGGACTTGAAACCATTCTGCCACTTTTACTCAACGCTGTTCATGAGGGCCGATTGACGATCGAAGATATTGTCAACAAATTCCACAAGAATCCGAAGAGAATCTTCAACCTCCCAGAACAACCCAACACATACGTGGAGGTTGATTTGGATGAAGAATGGATTATACCGGATGCGATGCCCTATAGCAAATCGAAATGGACGCCGTTTGCTGGAAGGAAAGTCCGCGGAGCTATCCATAGGGTCGTCCTGCGCGGGGAAGTGGCTTATGTCGAAGGAAAAGTTCTGACTCAACCTGGATATGGTCAGAATGTTCGAGAATGGGAGAACAAAAAAGTCGTTATCGAAAGTCACAGTCGGCCATCATCAGCGATGGAAAGGAGCTCATCGCCGTTGCCAACTATTCATCACGATTTATACAATGACGGACAAACGAACGAAATATTTACGAAATTATTGTCCGAAACACCCAAGGTGCATTTCGCCAACGATGGTTATTCTGACATTAGAATGAACGCGGTGTCTCCTCTCCCCGTACCGTATTCCGGACGTGCCAGGACCGAGAGTTTCAACGAATCGATTGCTTCGGCCACGGCGCCGCATCAACATCCTCACCAATTGGGAGGCAAACATATTTTAACAGTGGACATGTTCACCAAGGAACAACTGAATGACATCTTCAATGTCGCGCAGACTTTCAGAATGTACGTCTCCAAGGACCGTCCTTTGGATCATATCCTGAGAGGAAAAGTCATGGCATCCATTTTCTACGAAGTGAGCACCCGAACTTCTTGCAGTTTCTCCGCTGCCATGCAACGTTTGGGAGGAAGAGTAATTTACATGGATGAAACATCATCGTCGGTAAAGAAAGGAGAAACGCTTGAGGATACGATTGAAGTAATGGCCTCGTATTCGGATGTGGTCGTGCTCAGACATCCCACACCAGGATCTGTCCTAAGCGCCTCGGAACATTGCAGAAAACCATTGATTAACGCCGGTGATGGAATCGGCGAACATCCGACTCAAGCTCTGCTCGACGTGTTCACAATCCGTGAGGAGATTGGAACAGTCAACGGACTGAACATCACTTTGGTGGGCGATTTGAAAAATGGCCGTACGGTGCATTCCCTCGCAAGATTACTCACCCTATATAACGTACAATTGAGATACGTCAGTCCGCCTAATCTCAAAATGCCGAAACACATTGTCCAGTTCATTAAATCCAAGGGAATCGTGCAAGAAGAGTACACGTGCTTAGACGACGTCTTGGCCGATACCGATGTGCTATACATGACCCGAATTCAGAGGGAAAGGTTCGAAGATCAAGCGGATTACGAAGCTGTAAGTCAAAATTCGACAATAATTTTAATCGACCCATATTTTTCATCAACATGTGTTTATGTGTTTAGGCTTGCGGACACTTTAACGTGACACCACAACTGATGACTCGTGCCAAGAGGAAGATGGTAGTAATGCATCCACTCCCAAGAGTGGGTGAAATCAGCCCGGAGTTTGATTCCGATCCCCGAGCCGCTTACTTCCGACAAGCCGAATGCGGCATGTTCGTTCGGATGGCTCTGCTTGCAATGGTCATGGGTAGATGTTAGACTAGGTTAGGTAAGAAAACAACGATAATTCAACGAACGAAAAAAAAGTGTAAAATTCCATAGATTTTATTGAGTGTAGGACATTAAGACACGTCTAGACGTCTTAATCCGCTACAATCAGTCTTGGTCTTGACATTACGCGCACATAATAAATAAACAATTTAAATGCGCATACAGAGTCAGCAACTAACCGTTGATTGTTACAAGTTAATGCACGCGTTGCAGTTGCACTTTTTAAAATCTGCAATGCGTTGCTTTACTTAAAATTACATCACATGTTGCACACGCGCGTTTAAATAACATGCAATAAATTGTTTAATATTTTTCAAATGCGCGTGTGTGACAACGAAATTTATCGCATAATCCTACTATATATATGTCGGAGTTAATAATCGTTGAGAATTTGGAAAATTTGAGAATTATATTTGAGTTTCATTCTTTTTTTAAATTAATTTTAACGATAACGCACGGGAATGTATTGAGCATGTATACATTTTGGGATTAAATTTTTTTTTATGTACTTTATGTATTCGCCTATTTATTTGGGACGTAGTACCTAACCTAGAGCGGCAGCTACCGCGATTGATTTACACCGGAGGTTCGGACATAGGAGTTTGCATTCGGCACGCGAAACCCTCGGAATCTTCCTCGATGGTACGCGCCAAGGTGGGAGCCTTGAAGCGCATCTTTTTTCGACGCTGCACGTGATGAGCATGCTTGGCTTGTTGCATCTCCGCCAATTTTCTGAAAAGATAAGAATCGCGCTAGAATTTATTGTTTTATTGCTACACTGAGGAATTTGGGTTACGCCAACGATTGTCGTAAAATACGACCAACTTATTACGTTGCAGTAGATGTTTGCGTTTATTTGGATTAGTTTCGAGTTGATAGTTAAGCCGCTACTTACTGTTGGCGACAGTCGATGAATAGTGCGATGAGGAACATGATGATGATGATTGCTAGAGCTCCGAACACGATCATCACCAGACCCCAGATTGTGCCCTCGTCTTCGAGGAATTTTTCATTTGGATTTATCGTTGAGGTCATCGGAGAATCCATTGATTCTGGAATCGTGATTCAATTTAATACATTGTACAGAATATTATTGCATGGTTTAAAATAGAGCATATGGATTAGGATAACCTGATTTTCTTATCAAAAGTATTCAGTCTAGCATAGGAATAAATGTGTATATAGCACTTTTCTGGAATTAGATTAGTTTGTAGGTAATGTTTGTCGTTAAAGTGCAACCTAGAATAATTTTCTTTATAATCGATTTTATCGACATTTACATTAGATAAAGAACATTCATAGGTGGTGATCCGCATCAAGGTTTAATACTTGTTTTCATAGTTAAATAATAAAATTAATTGCAACAAGTTTACGTTGATGATGTTTACATGATAAACACAATGAAATATTGTGGAAACGTTTGGCATTTTTTGCCACTATTGTGACAGAGCCTGTTTTGATTAATATAATTAGCATGTTTAGGAAAGTTCCTAACATTAGTAAATATGTCCAGCGATGAGTTACATATTTGTATTCTTAGAACTCATGACAAAGACATGTTAGCAATGTTTATTATTGTATCGATATAAGTGTCGAGTGCCAAGATGTCGTATTGCAATGCGTTTATACTAATTGCATCATCCTCAAGCGCTGGAAGTGAAAGGCAATCGTTGCAACGAAAATTTCCAATCGCTTTGCTCTTGAAATCCTACTTGATTACAAATTATTGTGCACCGATTGGTATATAGTGAGTCGGCAAAAACTAACCGAGGATAATTTGTGTAAATATTTGACTTTCCTAGATGTAAGATTGAAAGGAATGAATAATATAGAGACCACGAATACTTCTGGAAGTAA
>JARRAA010025569.1:0-15866 GCA_030557295.1 Ecitodaemon sp. MM-2014 | reverse complement strand
CCAATTATGTCTCGATGCTCGATGGAACTGAAACCATATTTATTGGACAGGAATCTAAAGAAAACAAAGCAATAATTACAACATTATTTTTACTGGAAGACATACATGGACCAGAACTATCTGGAGATGAATTTCATAATTATTGCGTCGAGAATATTACGAGGATCTTTCAAAAACCAAAGTTCTTAAAATTGCAATGCAGTGTGCAATATAAGCTTGGATATTTCTACTTTAAGAAAGAAGATTTTCCAGTGGAAAGTTATTTTAGGACATTGGAGGCGCCAAATATTGATAGAAACATGAATCAGGTTGATGGTTCAACAAAATGTCTTCAAGTCAGCACCTTGACGATGGAACAACTTAGGGAGATTGTGAGTGAAGTCAGTAATGAACAAATGCCCAATAATGGTACAAGTTTTTGGGAGGCACGTGTGGGTAAACGCAAATTAGAAGGAAGTAATTGTTATCCGTTTATTTTACGCATTCATCACATTTTTGGAGATGCCATTACGTTGTTTAACATGTTCAGTGTTGATTTTCAGCAAAATGTGAGTATATTCTTATAAATGCGACTTATGGCCCAGATAATTATTGTTGTAGCATAAAGCGACCACGAAACAACATATCGAAAGCAAGGTTAGAGGTTTAGATGCCACCTACACCCAAAACCCTTTCATAACCATGAGTGGTTTAGTAGACCCCCCTGATTCCAATGTTTTGTGTCAAGCAAATGGAAATAAACACATTGTGTGGTTAACTGAAGAAACGCCAGAGATATTAGACACGATAAAAGAAATTAAACAACGACAAAAATCGCTCAAAAACGAAATAACCGTAGTTGATGTGATGCTAACCTGTTTTACAGAAAGTTTAACCTCACATTTCGAAAAGTTGAACGTTGATTTGCCAACGGAAGTGTACACTGTGTTGCCTATGATATCACCCAATGTTAAATATACGCCATACGGTAGGGTTACCAACTACGACATTAGTAACAAGATATCCCTTGGTTTTCTGAGATTGCCTTTAAAAATAAAAGAAGTTGCTAAAGGTGCATCTTTAACTAAACGTTTGGAATTAATTAAATACGAATATAACGTATTCAAAAACCATTCTTTGGATTTTTGGGTGAGTAACTGACTAGAAGGTGGAGAAGGTTAAGGGGATACATTGAGTGAGGAACCGTGTCTTCGGTACCTACGGTGGGCAAACAATAACAAACCGTTTCAACAATTAGAGCACGCTGAAGTAAGCGTAGCGACTAGTACGCAAACGCTGCGCAACTGATCGAAGCGTCACTAAACCTTTTGTTGGATAGTTCGTTTGCCCATGATAGAGCTCTGGTCAGCTGCATTAGAATGGTGTATAGTTAAATTCTTGGTTATGACTTATGACTTAATTCGTCCTTTTGGCTTAGGTTGAACTGAAAAACTTAAATCGGATATGTAGAATCAATCAATTTATGCAACAAAAGTACCAGTTAAAATTTCTCGATAATTTTTATTTCATGATTTAATGTAATTACGATATATGGCCTATTAATTACAAGGTCGAATATAATGGCGTGTACGTGTATGTTTTAGTGTAATCGTTGGCAGGGAACAGTAATTTTAACATTACTCCCATGGTTTATGCAAAAATGGTTAATTTTGAAATATGGAATTTCATTAATGGTGAGCAATATTCCCGGATGCGATAGTTTGGAGTTTTTCGGACGTCTGAAAGTCAAAGAGTTCGTTTTCATTGATCCGAACACTTCAATATCAGGTAGTCAACTTATTTTACCCACTGTTGGAGTAACCAATTTAGGAGGAGGTTAAGTTTGGTTAAATTATTGTTTTAGGCGTAACTTTGATGATTACTTCTTACGAAAAACGTTTAAACTTTGCCTATACCATTGATAAGGCTGTTATTCCCAAAGTCGAGGATGTCAAAAATATCTCCAAAGATTTTCTGCTCAATTTGCAAAAATTAAAAGAAGTGCCAGCTTGAAAGTTGTTACTGCCTAAAATTTTATTACTTTCGCGATTTTGTGACAGAATAAACTTCATAAAAATGCACCCTGGTGTTTTTATAGGCCTTGACTCAGGAGGTGTCTAGTTTTCAGACAATTCAAATCTTCGGATGGTAAGGCAACACAGACTTGTTATTTTCGTCATAATTGTCATCGGGCAAACGGACGAAATCGACGAAAATCACAAAACAGCAAAAGGGATTGAAGTAATTTGGGTATTTATAATTTTAGAGTAGCTGGAGAAGTACCAGTTTGAGTTTCCATTTACTTATCCATTAACTCATTTATTTGAATCGCCCCTTTCGTGATTATACAACACATTGTTGCTAATGTTGCATAATCCACCTAATGTTCATTGCCGTTTAAATATGTTGTTTAGTACATTGGATGTAACATGCAATTCAGCAATAAAACAAAAGTAAAAGACGTGCAAACAATTTACACAAGAATACGTCCACTAAACGTACTAGTCGTTAAAACAATATTTTGCCTCTTATGCGGCCAAGAAAGCCAGTAAAAGTTTCTCTTTTCTTTGACAACGAATCTTCAACAGGAGAAATGTTCCTAAGCGTTTCTAGTAAGTTAACATGTTCCTGCAAGCTATTGCAGCGTTGTCCGTAATGATTTTATAAATGCTAGGTAGTACAAAATAAATGCGCTATCGGCAATTCCAATTGTTATTGTCTCAATACAATTAAATCGCAAAATCAAATAGAAATGTAATGGCACCATAATTTTCTATTTTTTTATAATGCTTGGCCAGAGTTTACATACTGTTTGCATAAGCAGTTATTACTGCTTACATCGTAGTTTTAAGTTCTGTTCGCGCGTCCGCAAGACTCACATGCATCCTTCATTCGTCATCGAAGAGTCATGGACGTAACTTCGCACGGGCGAATTTTTGGGTGTCAAACAATTTTTAAACAAGTTCAAACCAGTTCAACATATTTGGTAAAATGTTTTGGTACTACGTACGGTTCAATCAATATCGGATTAAACTTTTAAGTAAGTTGTTTCTTTTATAATAATTTAAAACCTTATTTGTAATATTCATTTTAGATCAGTTTTACGGACACGTTAAAGTTTCGATATTCATTTATACGATTTTAAAGGTTTCTATAATTCGCCTCTAATGCCCAAATACATAAAACAACTTCAATTCATTATTCTTTCAGTATGCATTGAAGAAAAGTTCAATTTCAAACGCAACATTACTGAAGTTCTTGACATTATTGCTCTCGCCACTGATTTTTATAACAATATGGTTTTTGAAAATAACGAAAAAATTAGTGTCTTGTTGGATAGCATGTACTGATACCAATTATGTCTCGATGCTCGATGGAACTGAAACCATATTTATTGGACAGGAATCTAAAGAAAACAAAGCAATAATTACAACATTATTTTTACTGGAAGACATACATGGACCAGAACTAGCTGGAGATGAATTTCATAATTATTGCGTCGAGAATATTACGAGGATCTTTCAAAAACCAAAGTTCTTAAAGCTGCAATGCAGTGTGCAATATAAGCTTGGATATTTCTATTTTAAGAAAGAAGATTTTCCAGTGGAAAGTTATTTTAGGACATTGGAGGCGCCAAATATTGATAGAAACATGAATCAGGTTGATGGTTCAACAAAATGTCTTCAAGTCAGTGCCTTGACGATGGAACAGCTTAGAGAGATTGTGAGTGAAGTCAGTAATGAGCAAATGCCCAATAATGGTACAAGTTTTTGGGAGGCACGTGTCGGTAAACACAAATTAGAAGGAACTGATTGTTATCCATTAATTTTACGCATTCATCATATTTTCGGAGACGCCATAACGTTGTTTAACATGTTCAGTGTAGATTTTCAGAAACCTGTGAGTGTATTCATAAAAGTATGACTTATTAAACTGATAATTTTTATTGTAGCACAAGGGAACCACGAAACAACATATCGAAAGTATGGTTAGGGGTTTAGATGCCACCTACACCCAAAACCCTTTCATAACCATGAGTGGTTTAGTAGACCCCCCTGATTCCAATGTTTTGTGTCAAGCAAATGGAAATAAACACATTGTGTGGTTTACTGAAGATACTCCAGAGATATTAGACACGATAAAAGAAATTAAACAACGACAAAAATCACTTAAAAACGAAATAACCGTAGTTGATGTGATGCTAACCTGTTTTATAGAAAGCTTAACCTCACATTTCGAAAAGTTGAACGTTGATTTACCGAGGGAAGTGTACACTGTGTTGCCTATGATGTCGCCCAATGTTAAATATACGCCATATGGCAGGGAAACCAACTACGACATTAGTAACAAGATATCCCTTGGTTTCCTGAGATTGCCTCTCAAAATAGAAAAAGATGCAACTTTAAATAAACGTTTGGAGTTAATTAAATACGAATACAACGTCTTCAAAAACCATTCTTTGGATTATTGGGTGAGTAACTGGCCAGAAAGTGGGGGAGGTTGAGTAAAGATAATCTTAATTTAAGTAATTGACAATACTAATCTAATTAATATTTCCCGGCAATATTTATTGAATTATTAGTCACAGGACATTTAAAAAGAGTGAGATTTGGGCAGGTTGTAGTTATTTCAACTATAATTCACACTTTTCGTAACATAGCTAACAATGACCATGAATAAATGAAAGTATATAAATAAAATTAATACAATAAATAAAAACGAAATAAATACGTTTTAAATTTATACCAAAATGAAGAACTTTGGCCGAATAAAAATGGGATTGGCACCAGGTGCTTAACTAGATATTAAATAGATATTTTCACTAAATCCTGTTGCCTTCTAATTGCATGTTCGAATTTGCCTCAAAGTGCTTTCAGTGGTTTTTGTCCGCTTTACTCGCATCTCCCCCAAATATTTATTGAGATATGAATTTAATGGCGTTTAAATGTGTTGTAGTGTAATCGTTGGCAGGGAACAATTATTTTAACATTACTCCCATGGTTTATGCAAAAATGGTTAATTTTGAAATATGGAATTTCATTAATGGTGAGCAATATTCCTGGATGCGATAGTTTGGAGTTTTTCGGACGTCTGAAAGTCAAAGAGTTCGTTTTCATTGATCCGAACACTTCAATATCAGGTAGTTAACTTATTTTGCCCACTGTTGAAGTAGCCAATTTAGGAGGAGGTTAAGTTTGGTTAAATTCTCGTTTTAGGCGTAACTTTGATGATAACTTCTTACGAAAAACGTTTAAACTTTGCCTATACAATAGATAAGGCGGTTATTCCCGAAGTCGAGGATGTCAAAAAGATCTCCAAAGATGTTTTGCTCAATTTGCAAAAATTAAAAGAAGTGCCAGCTTAAAAGCTCCTCTAGCCTAAGATTACTTTAACCTTGTTTTCAGCTATTTTTTAATACAATAAAATTCATAAAGATGTCCCCAATTGCTTTTATTGGCCTTGACTCAATAAGAGTCAAGTTTTCAGGTTTGTAAACATTGCGACGCGTCAGAGACAGGGGAACGACCAAAAATAATTTTTCGAAATCATCTGCACCGCCACGCTTGCCAAAAACCACTAGTCACGTGCGAAAGTTTTTCATATTCGTTAGTTCAGCTCAGAGCTTGCTCAAACGTACTCAAACACCGTTCAAACCGTCGGAGCGCAAAATAATTCGGATTTGTGGCGAGATAAGAAAATATAGAAGAAATTCACGGGTTTTTTTGAAAGTTTGCTGCGGAGGTCGTGCACGCGTCTTGCTAATTCGGCGAGTTTGTAGTATTCCAAGGGAAGCGTGCAACTAAAAATACTCTGCAACAGCGACGCGCGTTTTCCTCATTATTTCATCGAGAAAAACGGTCGAAAACGATGAAAACCACTTCGATAATAAACAAAAAACGGTGAAATAAGTGTGCGAATTAGAAAAAAAAAACATGGAGATTTTACAATTGTCAATGTATATTTATATCGTGTTTGTGGTAAGTTGTAAAAAATAACCTCAAAAGAACATAACCTTAAAACATTTTTGATTTTTTATATCCACAGAGCAGTTTGGAGAAACACAAGTTTGAGTTCCCATTCACAATATTATTGTCATTAACATTTTGTGCAGTCTTAACGCCATTATGTTTAACTGTATATGGCATCTGTTATTTGTATAAACAATTCGTTAGATACATTATGCAGAAGTTATACCCCAACGTCTTCATTGACTTTATGGAGGGATTAGACTCGATATGCTGCAACCAAACGAACTGCATACCAAACGTGTTACTGCTAGTAGACACTAAAGATGACACGCAGACTTTGTTCAGGAAAACGGTTGCTATGATTCAATCGGCAATGCATTCGGAGCACAAGAAACTCTTCTACTCGAGAGGATCGTTTCTCGGATATCATTACTTCTACAAAAATAATCTTAAACCGAAAGACTACGTTCTGCAAGCCAAGGAAGCTACCATCGTGGACAATCAAAGACAGTTGTCAGATATGTTTCAAAAGTATGATAGTGTGCCCTTGCCTGATAATGGACACGCCCTGATGCAGGTCGTCTTGTTTGATAGCTGTATTAGTAGAGACATGGCGCATACTACACAAGAAACTGAAAGCAACGATCAATCGAAGATTGATGGATTAAAATTAGTGGCTTTTAGACTGCACCATTGTCTGGGTGATGGAAAAGCCATAATGAATTTATTCGTGAGCATTTTTGGGGACGTTGCAGTGTCTTTGAATGTCGGCGCACAAAAGAGGAAGTATTCGGACATTCCATTGGGAAAATTGACGCCGGAAATCAACCGATTAAAAGAATGGCCTTCCGGTTTGAAGGACGATAATGCATTGCGCGGCTATAATCTCGCCGAGGAGAAACACATAGCTTGGTGGAGCGATGAAGGAAAGGAATGCATGAGTAAAATTAGACTTTTACGGAAGGGATTGCCAGGTGTGACGTTCCTGGACGTTATGAATACTTGCATTTCATCAAGCCTGTACGATTATTATGAAAGCGTAAGTTTCTCTTATTTGTCTCTAGCACCATTGTTTGAAGTAAAGTTATGTTGACTTTAGAATGGGATGCCAATACCGGAAACTGTCATAGGTGGCGTCGTGTTATCCCCCGCCATTTATTCGTTCTCATATGGCGTCGGGAATTTCACCATGAGTAATCGTTTCTCATGCGCTGCATTTCACATGCCGATTGGTTTGGGTGATTGCAAACTGATAACAAGGTTAAAGCACATCAAGAAGGAGTATGATTGCATTAAAAAGTGTGTTGACGTTCAGGTAATTGTCTATAATCTGCACATATGGAATAATTTGATATTGCTAGCACTGAGCAACATTATTTTTTGTTTTAGTTTAATTATTGGATTGCTCAAAACATCTGTCAAACACTACCGGCCCCAATCGTCAAAATAGTCTGCGAAAACGTTCCGGTCACATTCGGCGTATCCAGTCTTCCTGGTTGTGAATCATTCACGTTATTCTCCGGTTCTCCAGTGCGGGACTTCATATTTATGCTTCCGAACTCGCCACGCTGCGGTCTCCATTTCGTAATTTACACCTATGAAGGCAACTTCCGATTCGCGCTGACCGCAGATAAAAGCGTAGTGCCCACGCACCAAGAGGCGCAGAATATCGTACACAATGTCATTGCACATCTAAACGAAATGCATGCGTTGTGTGTGGATGGAAAACTCAAACTTTAATGATACAAGTATTAGATATCTTACTAGGCTTATAATGTGTTGTTGGTTGCATACAGTTCAGTAAAACTTATTTTTGTTACTTGGTTGTATTTGAGTTTCTTGACTGAACACTGAGTCGAAATCCGTTGCGACTTTTCAGGATGCCTTCAGCCACAGGTTGGATTTCGAAATTTTCAGGCTTGCTGAATTTAAATTCGCATAAAATACTCGCTAAAATGCATTTTATTTCCATCAGAGCGTACTTTTGCCCGATGCAGTTTCTTGGGCCAGCACTAAATGGAACATAAGCGAAGGAACTTCTAGAGTTGATGTTTTCGATCGTAAAGCGGTCAGGATCGAATTGTTCGGGGTTTTTGAAGACAGCAGGATTGCGATGGGCACCATATGCAAATACACCAATATTTATATCTTTTGGAAGCAGTTGGCCATCTGGAAATACAGAATTGATAGTTGCCTTTAAGGAATACTCGATTTCTTAGTTATAATATAGAACTTACTATAGACGACATCCTTAGTCAATTTTCTCAAATAAAGAGATGCCGGAGGATATATCCTTAAAGTCTCTTTTATTACCATGTCAAGATATTTAAGATCCGATAGATGTTTGTGGGTTATTTCAGCCATTTTGTCATTGGCGTCGTACAAACAAGATTTCAACTCGTTGTAGACTTTATCTTGTATTTCAGGATGCTTTGCTAACAAATACAAGGCGAATGAAGACGTCGAAGCTGCAGAATCATGTCCCTGGAAACATAAATAATTTGAATATGTCATATATTATCCATTAGATCTTAAAAATTATTCTCACAGCAAAAATAAGAGTGTTAACTTCATTTCTTAACTCTTCGTCGGTCATAATATCGCCATGCTTTTTATTAACTTCCAGTAAGTGATCCAAAAATACTTTGCGTTGCTTTATTTGCACGTTTTCTTTGTCCTCGTCATGATTGTTTAATGCATTTTTATTGGCTTTTAATGCATCTTGTTTTTGTTTAATCACAGTATCAGTCGTCTGTCGCACAACTTTGAGTAACTCCGTTTCCTTGCGATGCGTGGCGCTGAATTTATATAGGAAATCGATATATTTCCAGATGTGAAAACTTCTCTCCACCACTATTCGCCCCATAAACTTTATGCCTTCAAAGTATTTTGATCTGTTCCCATGTTTCAGAGCGTTTACCTCAATGCCCATTGCAGTTTCTAAAAAAAACATTTAAAATGGTTGGCTAAAGTATAAATTTTGTTGTTTTCTCAGTTACCACAAATAGCGTCCAACGTAGACTCAACAATATTGTCATACACATCAAATTCGCATGCCGCACTCGAACCAAGTTTACTCTGCCAAAGTTGTATCAACTTCTTTGCGTTTTTGTGAAATATCGGCACAAAATCATTCAAAACATTGTAGTGGAAGGTCGGTGCAATAATTCGACGATGTAGCCGCCATTTTGGATTACCAGTGCATATTAATCCGTTCCCAATCCACCTGGCCATGAATCTATAAATTCGCGTTTTTGTTATTTGCTCGCTCGAAGTGACAATGCCTTCGATCATTGCTGGATCGGATGTGAAGATGTAGTGATTTCCACCTAGTTGCGCTTTAAAGGTGAGACCATATTTGTTTTGATATTGCATAAGCCTTGGCAAAACATCTAGAACATATCCAAGTAATTTAGTTTGGTATGTCAGTTTTTCCACCAAAAGTATTGTTAATAACTCTTAATATTTAAAAAAATTTCTTCAAAAAGATTCCACTTGTAAGTGCTTCAAAATCGTAAGATAAAATTTAAAAAATGCTTGTTTTTGCGTCCTCAAATGAGGACGTAAAGATGGTACTGCCCATGATATCCTACCTTCGCATCGTGTAAAGTCCAAACTATTACCGACCAAAAACATTTGCTTAGGACCTGGTATAGTTTTTATTTTATTCAAAAACGCTCGGCGCGCAATCCACCATCTTGACACGTAGTACGCGACAATTGTAAATGCGAAAATTAACAGATTAAAAGTTATAATCGACATGTTGAAGATCAGGAAAGTTGAAGATTATTCAGATTGCTGTCAGCACAGGGTATATTTAGGTGTTTCTTCTAGACACAATAAAAAAATGCCGCCATAATTATTAATATGTTGTCGTCCCTCTTTACGATCTTGTTTTTGATTAACAGCACCTTGGGATCTGTTTTCCACAATTTTACAGTTTTATGTTATCATCCACCGCATATAATATATTTAGTACGCCAATACATACATTGCCATCGACCATAGGTCCTTCACTGAGATACATTCCTTGCAGTATAACTGGGGTAAGTATAGCTTACTGACAAACATAACAAAACAATTCTAGTTCTATCCATTCGTATATGCGGATCGGTTTGGATCAGGATTGGCGCACCTCCATCATTGCCCAATCACATGCATTTTTATTTCGACAAAGCCAAAGAACTGGCGTTGCTGTTATAAGTTTTTACGTTAATTGGCCCATTACCAAAATATTTTAATTTATCTTATACTACCAATACTTCCACAATAATATTATGTTTAAATATATTATTTACGTTCTTCCACTATCAACTGCACTCCATTCTCACTCTTCATAACGGCTTCTGCAATTGGCTTGATATCTACCCCAGACGCCCTTGAAAATTTGAAATTCCTGACGAGTACAGCAATCAACGCTTTCATCTCTACTAGGGCGTATCTGGACCCAATGCAGTTTCGAGGCCCTGCACTAAATGGAATATAAGCAAATGCGTGTCGTTTGCAACAGTTCTCTAGTGTGAAGCGTTCGGGTATGAATTTTTCCGGTTCTTCAAATAGTTCAGGATTTCTATGCGCGCCGAAGACAAAACACGCCATATTTAGTCCCTTGGGAAATTTGTGTCCATCTGTAAAACAATAGCAATAGCTTGGAATGCGATTAATATGACTGTTGGATGAAACTACATACCGTAAATCACATCGTCCGTTAATTTCCTGTAAAACAACGGAACTGTCGGCATGATTCTCATCGTCTCCTTGATGACCATCTCAAGATATTTGAGATCAGACAGTTGCTCGTATGACACGTCCGAGTCAGGAATGCTGCAGACTTCCTCGTAAACTCTCTGTTGTACTTCTGGATAAGTTGCAATATAGTACAAGGCAAAACTGATTGTAGTCCCAGTAGTATCATGGCCCTGAATAAGTAAAGTTTATGTTAGGTTAGGTTAGGCTAGGTTATATATGAAACTTACAGCAAAAATCAATGTGTTGACCTCTTCGTTCAATTCTTCGTCGGTCATAACACCACCACCTTCCTTCTCGGCAGCCATCATGAGATCCAAGAACGCCATACGTTTCTTGATTCCAACATCATCATCAACATTCTTACATTGCAACGTAGCAATATTCGCTTGTAACTCCCTTCGTTTGCTTTGAATCACGTCATTGCTAGTCTTTTTAATTTCTTGTAGACTCTGAATTTCATTCTTATAGCACTGAGAGAATCTGTATAGGACGTCGGAACGCATCCAAACGGAAAATGTGCGTTCGGCAACAGTACGTCCCATGCTTTTAATGCTTTCTATGTATTTGGACGATTTGCCATCTCTTAAAGCGTTTACTCGTGTGCCCATCGCAGTTTCTATCAGAATCAGAATCACGATTTATATATCAGATATTATTTACAAAGAAAGGTGAATAAACTCACCACAAATTATATCCAGAGTACAGGGTAAAATATCTTCAAATACATCAATCCGTTTCGGTTTTCCATGCGTAGTGTTTTTCCAGTGATCGACCAAATTCCAGGCGTTCTTATTGAAAATAGGAAGGAAATCGCGCAGAATTTTAAAGTGAAATGCGGGCGTGATCATGCGCCGATGTGAGTGCCACCTTGGATTACTCGCAGATAACAAACCATCGCCAAGCCAATTCTTCATAAAGTGATACGATTTTGTTTTCTCAATTTGTGTACTGGAGGAAGTTATAGCCTCCATTAAATTGGGATCGGACGTGAAGATATAGGGATCTGTGCCGAGTTGAAGACGGAACGTTGTACCATAGGTGTTCTGGTTTTTCATAAGGAAGGGGAGTAAGTCTAAAAAGGAATATCTTATTATTAAATATTATATTATATGTATGAATTTAGTAGTTATAGTAAAGACACACAATTAACATAATTAAAGTTCAATGATGTTGGCAAATATTTTAAAATATTCGTCTTGTTGCATGCTTTCACTTATCTTTAAATTAGATGCTAATTGTATGAAGCAAAGAAATGTCATGAATAAGTTCGTTTGCACAAAGCTCATGAAACAATGTACATGTCGATGCACACAATTATTGTTGAATATACTGATATGATGACAGCTATTAATATCTATAATTATATTGGGAGTTCACAGTTCATAACTGGCCAAAAAGATATAGATAATCGTGATGTAATTATAATAATATATTTTGGCATAGGGGTAGATAGATTATATAATTAGTATACTATTCTATATTGCTAATATTTGAATTGTTAACACTTGCTTTCTTACCTGCACATGATTTGGTTTCTAATATACTTCCTATAAGAGGTAATGCTTTAGGTCCTGGCCAATAATCAATCTTCTTATGGAATTCTGCTTTTTTAATATACCAATCAACAAGTTTATAAAACAAAAGAGTGAAAATTGCAAAAACTAAAACATTGATCGTCGACATCGTGTCGAACTTAATAGTTTCCTTAATAATGATTCAAATGATCCGGTCCTATATTTATATCATCACTTGATTCACTTACGATGTTCGCCGATTTTAAACGATGCGTGATGGCGCTGCGAAAAACTTCGAGTATGAAAAATGCAAAGTTCAAGCATCTCGCAATCCATAAGCACTATTACGTTGTATACTGTGCGTCAGCACAAATATATCTACATATCTTTAAACATGTCTCACAAACGTTAACTACATTTTTTCTACTAGTGCGTGAAAAAGCGTTCTTTTTTTCATTGCAAGCAGTGCGTAAAATAGAACTTTTATTTACTACTTCGTCATTTACTTTTTTCACTGCAAGTAGAGCGTAAAAAGCCATGTATCAATAGGATACTAACGTGCTAAACTTTCATTGAGTCGCTGGCGGTAAGCACGACTTACATTACGACACTCTATGTTAAGAATGGCTTACTTTATGTCACTCTGCTCAAAGAACGACTTGGATTATGGTGCATTTACTTATACACTCCAACTCACGAGTACAGATTATATTAAGAAACATTGAAAATGTGAAATTTTATTTGTGACTTATCAAAACCGACATATAGAATACTAAAAACTGATTTAATAACGACTCAGATTTATATTTATTCGAAACAAGAATAAATAATAAATAACAGAGTCTGATTAAGTGTTTGCAACTGGTCATTGGAGAATTGCGTCCAAATGTCCAAACATAATTATTGTTTAGGACTGCTGACTTGCAAAGAATTGGTATGACATTTATGAGAGCCGTAATAGTAAATGTTATGTTATGTCTAGTTATGATTTAAGGGGTACCTAAAGACAAAGTCACCTTCCATGTTTCCTGTTGTGATGGCCAGCGAGTTTATTGCAAACTAAAAATTAGGTTTAAATACAGATCTTTGGAGGTATGGAAAAGTTTGAAGATAACATGTGGTAACGTTTATCAGTTGTAGGTCCAACCCCATAGTGGGACGCTGTGGGGCTATCAAGTAAAAGTAATAAAATGTTGAGACTGGATATGGGTTAATCCCTAAAGGTTGGGGGTCGTTCAGAAGATATGATAAAAATGATTCGCTTTGGTTTTCAGGAAACTAAAATTGGTGAAGCCTGAATAATCACTGGAAACTATTCCGACGAGAAACTTACGATAATTTTAAATGTTAAGCGATTAAAGAGATTAACTAGATTAATATTAAGGTCTAACATATCGGGGCATAACACTCTTATGTCACGCGCTTATTTATTAATTGGTTTTCTCCAAATAGGCAATGCCGGTGAGATGATTAATTGATTCTCCTATGATGTTCGCGGATTTTAAATGAATGTCTTTGCTAGTAAGGTAAAATCAGTATATTTACCAGAATGGGATACTTGCCACGTTTTCTAGTAGACTATGGTAGAGAAATCCCAGAGAGAATTGTTTTTAAGTTTAAGAGAAAGTACTCTTCTAACCCAAAGCCCAAAGAAAATGAAAGATTAGATTCGCACGTTTTTCTTGGTGTGCGAAAATCTGCTGCTGTGATGCAGTGGTGCAAAGCTTCAGCAGGACATATTGTGGCTGCAGTTAGCAAGGTTCACAAAACGCGTTATAAAGAAGCCCAAAGTGACATTGCCGGTACACACAATTCATGTCATGTACTTGAAACATTATTGTGTGGTGTACTTGGAACAATTTTACGAATTTTATGGAAAAATAATACTAATAATAATGTACGTACATCGGAAGTTAAATTTAAAAGAAGTCATAAGTTCGTTTAATTTGTTCTATAAAACAAGGCAAATATCCTAGATTGTGACAGATTGTATCCCGAGCTCAATTTTAATGATAAGGCAAGTATCCGCCATAGTCGCGCAACGCAATCTCAATTTGCAGGGTCAAAATTAAATGCATTTATACAAAAACAGTCAGGACTGAAATTACAAAAGAAGTATATATTGAAAGATTAATAACCGAGGCTTTATTTTGCGTTAAAAAATGCCAAATGCATTAATTTGTTTGCGATTTAGGTGGCTTTAACGTAGAGTTAAAAGTAGAAAGGAACTATACTGTTTTTATCCTAATTGCTTGCTCCTATTTATGCGTTCATGTATTTGCGTGTTCATGAAAAGCGTGTCTAGAAAATTGTATTTACAGATCCTGTAAGAACTAAAATTTAACATTTTATGTATGTATATCATTATATTAACATACTTTTAAAAATATCAATCGAGTATAATTCAATTACGAAGTTCTATATTCACTTGAATGCCATTCTTACTCTTCAATACGCCTTCGGCAATGGGCTGCATTTCATAGCCTTCAGGTTTGGTAAATTTAAACTCCTTGAAAAGTTTGCTCAAAATACATTTCATCGCTGTCATGGCGTACTTTTGTCCGAGGCAGTTTCGAGGGCCGGCGTTAAAAGGAATATAACCAAAGAGAGTTTTCTTAGTGAATTCCTCATCTAAGAAACGGTCTGGGTCAAACTTTTCGGGGTTCTCGAACAAGTTTTCGTTCCTATGGGTTCCATAAAGAAACAGGACAATGTGACAACCTTTCGGAATTATTTTGCCATCTAAAGATAGAACAAATTGTTAGACTACTAAGTATATCGGTCCGTAAGTAATAAATGAATAGAATTACCGAAAGGAATGTCTTCTGCGGCAATTCGTGAATGAACAGGTACTGATGGACATAATCTTAAAGTCTCCTTGATAACAGCATCGAGATACTTAAGTTCTGCGAGCTTATCGAATGTTATTTCGTCATTTGATCCGTAAACTTGGAGAATTTCTTCGTAGACTCGTTGTTGAACATCTTGATGTTTGGACAGAAAGTAAATGACGAAAGAGGCTGCTGAAGCAACTGTGTCATGTCCCTAAAATGAACGAATTACATAAAGTCTTTGCAATAAAGCTTAAAAACAAACTTGACCTACCGCAAAAATGAATGTGTCAACTTCCTCTCTCAATTGTTCAGGTGTCATAAAGCCGCCATTATTCTCCAATGTGGACATCAAATGGTCCAAAAAGACTGCACGTTTCTTCCTACCTAAATCATCTGCAACATTATTCGCATTCTTCCTCTTGTTAAACTCTTCCATTTTCGTTTTAATAACATCGTTGGTAATGTCCCACATATGCTGCCTCATTTTCAGCTCCACTTTATGTTCGGGCGAGAGATTGTATAGAAAATCGAATTGTTTCCAGAACGAGAATGACCGTGCCATCAACATTTCGCCCAGATATTTAATACATTTAACGTAATTTGATTGTTTGCCACCTTGCAAGGCATTCAACGAAAGTCCCATTGCAGTTTCTAAACAAACGAATTCAAACTCATTATTCAAATATCTAAAGCAAGTTTCGTCATCTAGTATAGGTACCACAAATGGAGTCCAAAGAGCAGAGTAATACATCCTCATAAGCATCAAACGTCTTCTTCATTCGCTTCTCTTTGCAAAATTGAATTAAGTTGTTTGCATTCTT
>JARRAA010025506.1:0-14517 GCA_030557295.1 Ecitodaemon sp. MM-2014 | reverse complement strand
AATTTGCCAATTATCTATTAATTAGTCGGCGCTTCCTTAAAGGACCGTAAGGCGTAATTTATGGCCGCACCTTTGTCACAATCAAATGTGAATTGCGCGCGCAAATTATGAGAGGCGGAAGCGAAATTACGAAATCATCGTCGCAGATCGCTTCGGGTGACCGGCTCGCCGCGAAGTGATTCATCGTGATTTTGACCGATTCTCAGCGGGGTGCGATTGCTCTTAATTATAATTCGCTCCTTGGCTGGGCCAGGAGACGTCATTAATTTGTGGTGACACCCAGCGCCGCCGGCGGCGCCGCAAATGCGCGCAACAATACCGAATTGTAGCAAAGTTGGGCGCGTTTGTGCCCGCCGCTTCGTGTTTGCACCGCTCCTCACCGTGGGCGCGAGCTTCTTACTTGCGCCAACAATAATATCGGCAACGTAATGCCGCCGCGCCGCCGGCGCAACTTATGCAGGAGAATTGCGCCATTCCGGTGCCGCGGCGCGCGCGCAACATCAGAAGTTACAATTTAATTCGTTATCGATGTTAACAGTTCATTAGTAGTAAAGTCGGCTTCGTTAATTATTGTTTGCAGTGGCGACGGTCGATGGCAGCGTGTTCAATATCAGCAAGGTGAATCGATTGCACATGGGGCCGTACCTCTGCATCGCCTCCAACGGCGTGCCGCCGTCAGTCAGTAAACGCATCATGCTCATCGTGCACTGTAAGTCTTCGCCGGCTCCTGTTTTCATTACGCCTCGCATTATTATTGCAATATGCCTGCGTAATACCTGCCCTATTATTTCGCAATTTGCCGCGCAACTTTGCAGCAAAATAACCGTTTTCAGCGGGCAATTACTTTGCTGTTTTGTAATGCAAATAAACAAATAAAGCGAGCGCGACTCCGCCATATTTTGTTTGCGCGCTAAAATCACACCGGATATGCATTTCCAATGTTTTTTTTTTGTTTTTTGCATTTTAAGACAGCCCATTTGCATGCTGTTCCGGCACGCAAGCAACGCATGCATTAACGGTGTCGATGGAAATTGCGTCCGAATTGACTTTCCTGCCAAATTGAAACGCTATTGCTTTCCAGTCCCTCCGATGATATGGATCCAAAATCAACTGGTTGGAGCGATGGAAGGCCAGCAAATCACCCTCGAGTGCCATTCGGAGGCCTATCCCAAATCGATCAATTACTGGACGAAGGATTCGGGCAATATCATTTCTCAAGGTGAGCGCGGATCCAATTTTTGTTTTAGCGAAATTGCCCTCAAAACTACCCACTTGCATTAACTTTTTTTCCGCCGCGATCGGCCAGGTCGTAAGCATAGTGGATTAGACCGGGGGCCATAAAGGTCGATAAATTGAAGTTATTGCCCTTAATAGTGTCTTCTAGGCCTTGTGCATTTGCGATGGTTCTCCCGAAGGTTTCTACACATTTTTGGGATTATTCTGCTTAGGCGACAATTAGAACTTCTCGTGCGAAGAAGATTTAAACTATCGCCGCCCCGGAAAGATCCGGAAATGCCGAAGGACGAGCCCCCGCGTCAAGTTTTCGCGCATTGTGTTTGGTCGTTTTGTCTCGGAGCTCACAATTGCGCTTTCCGTCTTCATTCTGGCACCGAGGCGCGGATTATGACACGATATTTGCGTATTTACATTGAGATTTGCTTCGGCAACATATTACATACTGTTACGTCTCGGTCCACGGCTCCTTATCACGTAATGTTGCTATGAAGGGATGATCTATCTGCGCGCACACCCCAACAACGCGTTTATTTGCCTTAGTTACCTTGTTTCCGCGCGGCGCGGATTGTGTAACTAAACCGCAGCGCACCGCAGGCTCACGACGACGACGCAGGCGTTGAAGAAATGGGACACATCTTATCCTCTCATATATTAAACGCGTTCATCAACCACCGCGTCGCATTTGTACACATAAACCCGACGATACTCTGCCGATTTACAGTTTACGACCAGCTCGAACACACAAGACAATCGAAGTACTAGGTTGAGTAATAAGTCATGAGCATTATTTTTTCTTTTTCTTTTTTAATTCGAGCGATTCCCATTAAATATAAGAACAATTTAATCAAATATGTATTTTTCGTTTGACCAGTTCGATGCCCTTTGCTACAAATCGGCTGGCTTGAATTCGAAAAAATTAAGGAGCCCATTCTAGAAGACCCCGGGAGACACCAAAGCCAAGGATCGAGCAAGACCTGCACCTGGTGAGATCGGGGACCTGCATTTGACGTGACTAGGAAGACTTGGTGCATTGGTTGTTTAAGAATAACTAACCGGTTGAGAAGAAACTCTACATAACCCAGTTGCATCGAGTCAACCAAGCACTGCAGCAGAAAATTTCCCAAAGGAGAGTCCCCCAGAATGGGCTCCTCAACTTCTGCAAGTCCAGACCAACCGATTTCTGGCAAAGGTGCATCGACGAACTGATCGAACGATGAGAGGAGATCGTCAGCAATAGCTGGGAATGCATAAATGATTAAATAGTTATTATGTTTCATGAGAAAGAGTCGATTTTTAAAAAAGAACACGCTCAATTTTGGAAATTATTTATTTCCAAATAAATAACGATATATCGAATATGGGCGAAATAAACGTAAATATGCTGTTGTTGGGCCACTTATAGGTGAGGCCCGAGGCCATTTTACAACGCTTACTCTCGAGACAATCCTAAATCAATGAAATCGTTTGCACCGCATGCACGTTGCAGACATACTTTTGCGCCTTGTGCGCATTGGAGATAAACGTGATAAATCGATGTAACATTATTGTCATCATTGAAAGCGCAGCTCATTGATAGACATCACGGTCGAGATGAGAAAATTGCGAAAAATAGAATGAAACCGGAGCAGCGTTTCGAGATGAGGCTCGCGGGATGGGACGATCGCTTGCCGCACACAATAATGATCCGATCCTGGGGGTCGCAGGTCGGCCGGAATGAAATGTTGGGGTAATATTCGGAATGCGCCGCCATGAATATTTCAATAGATTCCGGCCCGCCACCTTCGGCAGCATGCCCGACGCGCGAGCGACGTAACTTTGACGAGGCACAATTACTAATGAACAATTCATATGGTGAACTTGCCAGTAGTTTGATGCGCAATTGTCGCCCGGCTTCCTCGTGTAAAAATCCGTATCGGCCGGCAGGCGCAGCTGCAGCATCTTTTCTACGATTCGCCCGATTTCGCATTCTGCCTGCACCGGCAGCGACGTCACGCATGCAGGATGGAGATGAAAGGAGGCGGAATGTAATGGCCCATCATTAGAGTGCAATCATTGGAAAGTTTTGCAGCCCGGGACACATCTAGTAATTTCCTTTAACAAATTCCACGCGAGGTTTTTAATTTTACCCATTCATCCATGTGTTGGCTGCTGTGCCAAAGTATGATTTTTTATTCGGAACCGGGTTTTAGAACGTGCCGGTTTACTATTGGAGAACACCTGGTATAAGTGATGCGGGTCTTCTCGCACGCGTTTACCCGTTTAGTCATGATTTAGAGTCCAAAGTATAAACACATGGGTCCACAATAAATATACCAAACTTGGACAAGTAGGGATTAATGCGGCATTACCACTACGTCTGTCAGTATCTCCGGTATCTCCCTTAGCACCGGGTTCCTACGTGCCGTGATGTTTCGAAAATCTCTATACATTTTTAATTCCGTACCGGAAAATTGAGGTCCGGCTCCCGGCAATGGTTCGACCCGTTCACAGATAACTGGCGGCCTATTTTATCGCCTGTAATATTTTTTTACTTTATTACAGCAAACTTTTCAAGTATACATCTCTTTCGCATTGCGCTAGCGGGTTCCAATCGTAAAGCATATTTATTATCGCATTCTAGGTGCACGCCTCGCGCTCGCCAGCCGGGAGCAGTTGGAGAGCATAAGTCGGACGCATATATTCATGATATATTAATTCAATATCATTCGTTTGCAGTACTTTCAACTTTTTCACGCCGCTCTTTTTCAGGCATCCTGTGGTTTGTGAAGTCCCGCGCTCGCGTCGGCTAAATGGAGTGCTATTTCATTTTGCGCTTCGTTGCCTTCGGCGGGATATTTTTAAAATAAAAAATCGGATTTGCTCGAAACTAAAAAGCGAGAAGCTTAAATCTATCGCTTCCGCTGGTCTAAAAAGTGTGTCCTGTTTGACTTTGCAGGTGCTAAATACGAACCGGTATTGGTAGACAACGCGTACAAGGTGCACATGAAGCTGACGATAAGGGCAGTGGTGGCTGCCGACTACGGTTCGTACAAATGTGTGTCGAAGAACTCGTTGGGCGAAACGGACGGCACCATCAAACTGTACCGTAAGTACCGACACAGTTTTGAAGCAATTGCGCGAAATGTCGTTATCCGGCGCCTCCTGCCTTACATCAACTCGCCTCGCCCGAAATAAATGTCGTTCAGTTTTTCTCTAATTTCCTTCGAAACTCCCACCACCACCGCTGGCGTCGACTTGTCGGGTTCGGTGGCGCAGACGTTTACTACTAGTGCGACACACGTTTTCCCATTCCCGCTTCTTCTCGTCGGGGTGCGCGTCGCGTCGTTTCCGCGCGCCCGGCAGCTGAAAATGGGCAAAACGTTAAGCGGAAAGCGGCAATCTCTTTCAGACCGATAACAAGACCGCGGCGCGCACACATGCGGCGGGCGGCATCCGCTTACCTTCTAACGCATAACAAGCTGATAAAATGCGATTCATAGAAATCGGATGCAATTCAGGCCCGTCTCGTCGGTCCCCATCATCGTTCGTGTCGTCGGGCATTGTAGACGCGGCGGTGGTCTCTTCTTGTGAGAAGCCCTGCGAAGCGCTTCTTTCCATGCGGCCGCATATACACTCTCGACGTGGATCGTCTGTCATCCGAAGGAAACGCGCGACACGCGCAAAACCCGTCCCTCGGTTTCTCGAGGAACTCAAAACGTGATTCGATGTTTTTTCTCCACGAGCCAGTATTGGCTTGCACTTAGAGCAGCCGTGGAGTGTGAGGCTGCGTGAGAATTACCTTTCTCAGGATTTTCCATGCTCAGCAGCAACGAGTGGCGCTTACAAATCGAGAGCCCGAAACACCCCGAGCATTGCGCGCCACCAATCCGGTGCGCAAATTGTATGCCAGACAGTTAGATAATTTTCTCGAGATCAAATAAACCGTCAGCATTCGCGGGACGATGTAGTACAAAGATCATTGTTCATCTCGGCGGACTAATCGATTGTGCTGCTCACGTACCGCCAGGCTCACCTTAATTAAATCAAGCGCTCCACGGTTGTGCGCCTCCTTCAAGTTAGCTAAATAAACTAAACTTCAATGCCAAATTACCTCGTGGATATTTGTTCTCACCCCGCGCCCAATACTCCATAACAATAAGGATTCGATTAGATTTTATTTCATGTAGAATTTTTCTTTGCTTAACGATAATCCCTGACACAACCACACGGCTTTCTTACAATCTGCGTTGTGAACACTTTTTTAGACATCCCTACACCTTCAACGCAAAAAGTCACTACCAGCACCACGACGACGGCTCCCATCCGCACGACCGTCGATAAAGGTAACCCTTAGTCTCACGATGCACCAATTTTAGCTGAGAGTTATTACGTTGTCGAGAATATTAATGTAAACATTTGTTCCTAGCAACTGACGTAGTTAAACAGCGGGGCCGGCAGAAAGAACCAACCGTCGATGTGAGCAGTAACGAGATCTTCGATTCGGTCGCTACAAAAGAAAGAGGTTGGCTTCCCTTACAATGTTGCCCTTATTAATAGTTACAGAGAGGAAGAACTTAATATTACATTTTAAATAAACAAACAGCCTTTGTTCTACGAACTTGGGAAAGCTGCTTTGCTGCTGACAAAGTTTCTATAATTTCTGCATACTTGCCGACAATATTTATTTGTTGCTAAATCTCGAAAGTTAATAATACAACTTGATAATACTTGTGTTTTACGCAGATCTGCGTCTACGCAGCAATCCGAGCGACTCGAGTCGAGAGGAGCTGTCCGCCGCCTCCGATGACGAATTCACGTTTCCGTCGTCGCAGCCGAGTCTCGTTACCGCGCAGCTGCAACTGGCTCTTCCATTTTTAATCTTAACAATTCACCTGCTGTACATGTAAATAACTTCCGAACGCAGGACATCGTCGACGGCAATACGCCATCCCTCCAGCCTTCAGCGATTCAATAATCTACGTCGCGATATCGAGCAGTTACCGGACATGCTAAAATTCCAGCGAGAGATGAATGTAAAATTTATACATACCTACGCTATTTATATTCCACCGAAGAGAAAATTAGTAACAATGTGCGTTATATCATTTAGCTATCGTTTCGAATACAAACGACGCGTTCTTTCTGTTGGAACAATACTAAGTAATGTGGATATATTGCGCATAGAAAATGAATAAATGTTGATGTGTAATATACCGTTCCTGTGCCGGAGACTTGTGCGCAAACGAACCTATCCTAGGCATATGTATCGTGTAAATAATATATCAAATAATTGTGTTGACCTAATGAAAGTGAGACTTTAATAGCGCGAGGGATCGCGCAAGAATGTGGAGCGGCGCAAAGCTTGTAAAATATCAAACTAAGTATTAACATTTACATCTAAGTTTATAGTTGTATAAGATGAGAATTCCTTTATTATATATATATAATATATAAGAGAGACTGAAAACTGTGTGTATAGAAATACAAAAACCAAAGGAATACCAAAGATTTTCAGTTTCCAAGAAGCCAATTTAAAATACGGAATTAAATAAAAAAATGTTATGCCTGTGTAAATGATGCTTTTAATTTAATTGGAGCTTTGCGTGTTGTATTAAAGTAACGCCGAAGGTAAGTAGGGGCGTACGCCAAATTGTTTATTGCACTTTGTTAAATTATCAGTGATGGATGCGGCGTGAGAACATGTTTTATGGCGAGCTTTCGGTTGGCGAACGTTTGCCAAAACAATAACGCGTTCGGTAAATGCATAAACAGCGCGAATAAAATAATAATTCACTTAAATTGCGCGCGCCAATGCGCGGCGAAAATATAGTGCAGAACGCATTAGCCAATTAAACCGTCTGCGAATTTATGCCTTTTTGTGTGCGCCGCTAATTCACTGGCAAAACCAGCGCGCACTATAACGACTGCGCCCCGCCGGCAAGCAGCAATCGCGCACAATGCCCCGAAAGCGAGCGGGCGCGGAACCCGCCGTCGGCTAACAATGCGGAGCATCAAACGAAACAACCCCGCTCGTTGCGATTGCGAAATTGCGCGCCGCGCGCCGCATTGCATCGCGCGGCAACAAATACGACGTTTACATTAGTGCCTTTTGTTTGCCACGGCCGTGCGAATCGACAAGCGTCGACGGGACGCGACTTCAATTCAAATAGCGCGGGGCGGCTGCGCGAGGACCAAGACGGCGGGAACGCCGACGCGGAAGATTGCCTCGCTCACGAGGCGTCGCGTCGGCGAACGCAACATGGTGGATGGCGAGGGCGGCAGGCAACCGCAGGTCCTTTTGATATTCATTCTATCTGCGATCTTGGCGCGCGCGCGCGACACCGCCGACGGAGGATGGCATTAGGCGGAGAACCGACACTTGCGCCGCACTATTTACCGGTAAACCTCTCGAGATAAATTGAAGATTTGCGAGTATAATTAGAAGTTAAATCTGCGCGCACGACGGTTGGGCGTAACTGATTGAAGCCGATATATCAAAAGGCTGTTGATTTATATGCAAATTGCTAGGATCTGCCCGAAATTTCGGGCTACGCACATATCAACTTCCAGGGACCGAAGAACTGCTACGCGCACCATCCTGCTGCGTTGTCATAAATCGTAAATTTGGACGTTTGCCTTGTCTAGAATTGCAATTATTAAGCTGACAAGCAATGTTCCACATCGCCAAATCTCGAGCGCTTGATAGCTCAGCGTTTTGATAATTTGCTAATCCGAAGAACAAACAAATTGATTCAAGTTGGCGATACTTTAATTCACGGCGTAATTAATAGGACGGGCGTCGTTAAATTCGCAGGTACAATTTACACGACAATTACTACCATTCGAGATTCCGTTTAATGCAATTATTCTGGGTGACAAGTCACGTTGGGCTGCATGAACATGCACAATTTGCAAAATATGCATGGCCTGCAGTAATGACATGCAATCCAAATGAGGAGTGCGTAATAAACGAACCTTCAAAACCCAATTACGCGATTACACAGGACGCCAACTTCGCTCGGCACGACTGTCCCCCAGGTCGGATCGGCTTTGTCTCTCTTGAACGCAAATTATCTCTTTGCCATCAGCGCGGTAAAAAAAAACGAAGCCATTTTTTTCGGGCTCATCATACGTAACGATATGAATGCGAATGGCGGCGTTTAAAATTCGCGCATAAAGCAGGCGCGCGGAGACGATGGGGCGCATTGAAGCCGACAAAGCAACCAAAGTTACCAACAAATAACTTCTCCGTCGAGCGCGACAAACACGCCAAGCGCCAATATAAAGTCGAGATCAGCCCGGTTAGAAAATTGCCGCCCCGACTCATTCCGCTTCAATCCGCGCGCGCACGCCGGCGCCGAGAAAGCGGATGCAGGAAGCGCGAAGAGCGCGCGCGTTATCGATGGCGCACACAAAGCCACAACAACTCGTATATAACGCGATTATGAAGTAAAGCCAAGTTAAAAATTCTAAACATGCCAATGCGGTGAAGTTCGGCGCGCAGCGGAGCGCGTAAAGAAAGCGGAAGGATTTCGCGAAGAATGCATTCGAGCTGGGGCCATTATTAACCGCCGCGATATCGTCGCCACGCGCGCGCCTCCCGCCCCCGCAATGCCACGCGTCGTGGTTTTGAAGCGTCGCGCGTCGCACACTTCAAATATGTCATTAATATTTAATGGGTCTTAAAATCTATTATTGAAAACCATAAAGTAACTCTTCTTTTATTATCGCCTCGCTGCGCGAGCGATGAATCTCGCGGATGGAATTGCGATGTGCAATTCGCGTTCGATTTTGCTGTTCGCACACTGACGCCGCCGTCGCCGACGCCACTGCCGAAGATACTCCTTGTTTTTATTGTTTTGCCGACACGCCTCGGCGACGTATTGTTTTCGAACGCGCGATATAAAGTCCACTGCGATCGAATGGAAAGAGGAAATAAAAGCATTGTTTCGCAATCGCCCGAAACTGGATTTGGTTTGGCATTAAAACGATCGCGACCCTCATAAAGCGTTAAAATGTGATTCCTTTTAAAGGAATGTAAAAATCGCCGTAAAACCGTTCGTCTCCGCACAGACTGTATGCTCCTCCAAATGAGGAAATAATCGGAAGAAGATTAATGTAATTTCCTCTCTTCGCTCCTCGCGCTCGAAGGAAAAACCTATAACGACCAATAAATCATATCAGTATCAATCACTGCTAGAAGATTCGCGCCTCGTTCCGACGATGGACTCGTCTATACATGGGCATTTCATTCGCTCGCACATCTCCCAGTCTCGTCAGCGCAGAACAAGGATGACAGAAAAACCGCGAGTGCTTTCGAAAAAAAGTGTTAGAAAAGCAGACGGCCATTTGTTTAAATCTCCATGGATTTGTTGTCATTTGTGGATTGTGGCAGTGACGTCGTTAGCACGGTTAGCCGCAACGTCCGAGCCGGCTTTCAGCGCTCGTCTCGGCCCTTTAGTGGACTTTAACGGTGTTAAAGACTTAATTTACAAAACGTTTACGAAAACGTTCGGCCGAAAGTTACGCCGACGTAAATGACCAAAGTTGGCCGGAGGGTCCCGTCTTCCCATGATAAATTATTAAAATCGCGCGTGGGGGCTTAAAAGGGACGAATTAATTTAATTTCGACTCACGCACCGGACGGAGCTGCGCCGCCGAAGAAGTGGCAAATGAAATTATTCGAGTACTGTCATCATCAACCGTTTCATTTCGAAATGATTTTTGCTAAAAAGGAGAAGTGCGAAATAAAATAAATCATGGACGAAACAGAAAACATTTGCCCCAAATGCAGCGCCACGTCCTTGGACGTCCGCGAGGGTCCACTGGACGTTCTCAAATCGGAAACGACCGGCGGCGATAATATTGGATATCCGGCATTAAAGTGTCTCGTGTGGTGATATGTAGTCTGCACGCTAAACAAAACTGGACCGGCAACGCGTGCGATGGAACGAACGAAACAATACGTCTCGATAAATTATAGGCTTGGAAACGCTTCGTTTCACTTCGCAGACGTCCGACGCATTACAGAATGAATATAAAAATGCACTTAAACTATTATGGCGTCGCGCACACCTAGAATTCGCACCAGGCGCTTCGGTTTTCGAAAGAATCGCCCATTGTTGGATGTGCCGGCCGTGTTTGAAATAGTTGAGGCGTTAAAATTTGATTTATTCGCGGAACTCGTTATCCTGTTCGATGCACGTTTGTCATGACTGCGAAATCGCTCGCGACCATTAAGCCTCGCACGTTTTCAGGCGAGCAAGAACATAAGGATAATGATGAATTTCTTCTTCGGAATGAATCAAACTTTGGATATAAATTAGGATCAGATTCATCCGAAAAACGCACTAATCTCGGCCAAAAGATTATTTCTTTGCTCACAACGATCCAAAGAAATCCGTGCTGAGGTAAGCAAAATAATTAACGACATTTTTCTGAAATAAAACGTCGGGTTGTGTTTTGTTGGGGAGCACGAAGGTGAAAGTGAAAAAAGAAGAATTAGGTGAGAGGAAATTTAGGGTTAGTTAATTGTATTTCCTGGAACGCCCGAGTTTCCTGTGAGAGGTGTGCCCGTGTGGTTTTTGTCCGGGCTATATACGTCTCCCACTAGATGTTGTGATATATTATGATTTGTATGTTCTTCAATATAAGCTCGCACGGTTACATTTGAAATCGGCAAAAGTTTGGAGTATTACATATTGTGGTGGATTATCTTGTTGAAAGTAGGAACACAATACGATTAGGAATTTAGCAGATAATTTATTTGTTATTTCGGTGATCCCTTTGTATTTTGCAAACGTATCTATATTGTAAACTAGAGGTAGTTTCGCACAAAGCCCTTTCAAACTAAACGTTCTTTGTTCGACGGTGCATCTAGGTAAGCGGTCGCCAGGCTCGAACACACAACCGAATGTAATTTAACCGAATCGATGCCGAATTGTAGAACTTAAGTAAGTAGACATGTACCTGCAAAAGCAAATTCGATATACTTTTCAGGTCCCTACCTCGGCGGATGTGACGAGAGCGCGTCAGCGCTTGAAATGTCCTTACGACGCCAAAAAACGCAACCTGAAAGTGAGCCAATGCAAACGAGCAATGGTCGAATTGAAAAACGTTTCTCCGCTTCTGGGCGCTGCGATAAAAAAGGGAAATAAGAAGCTTAAAAAGACTGCAACAACGTCAAATGATAAAATTGTTTGATGAAGTGCGAGCGTGATGATGATGATTACTCCATTTGCAGCCGCGCGGCGCGTGTTGATGAAGAAGTCGCAACGTCGCTATGAAAAGACAGCCAACGCAGGCGGACTGCTGCCGGCAGGCGCGTCGGGAAAATTTTCGTTTCGGTAATTAGCAGATTTGTACGCTGTGACGACGGAGCATTCCGCCCGCGCGGCGGTTCCGAACGAAACTTGCTCCGAGCAGAAGACGTGATTACTTACGATGGAACTTTGCATTTAAATTTCAGCAGGCGTGCAGGGTACGCATTGCAGCAGGGAAACCGCCAGCGACCGAGTCTATTTTGCAAAATTATTATATCGATTGAAATATGTATTCATAACGGCGCCTTGGCCATTAGAATCCACGATACTTGCACTGGAAGATAGGAACGTATGAATTGTTTTTAAAGACGTATTTTACTGCCGTGTCGTACGAGTGCATTAATTTGGCGATATTTTGGGTCCGTGCAAGACAAGTCCTTTTCTTCGAAGTGGCGCCACCTGGGGAATGTAGCAAGTAAGCGGAATGCTCTCAACCTGCGAGAATTCGAACAAATTACACGCCGTCACAACTCCTGCACATGCTGATAGAAAACGATAAGCCTGCTCTAGGCTCTCTCACTCCCGCGCACCGTCTCCGCGTCTACGTATTTTAATTCGCCCGCCTCCGGAATCACGATTACCCGGCCCGGAGCGCGGCTTCGTGCTGGGATGAATTTCCAATCTAATTCTTCGAAAGCAAATATAAACCGAATCACGCGATGAACAAACACCCGAACGACTCTTCGCGCCGCGCGGGGCGCTTATCACGCGATCTCGACTCCGACGTGCATCCCCACTTGAGAACTCGGTCTACCCTCAGACACTACCCCGCGCTCGTCGACGGTTTTCATCGACACAATCGACCGCGTCATCGTGAGCGTGCACTTCCAGCAGGGTAACGATGCTGTAGCAGTAATACTGTCAGACTCAGTATTGTAACCACCCGCAGCACCACCCCGCGATCGTCTCGACACGTTTTCCTGGAGCGGCGTTCGTGCGCGTTCTTAAGCGATGCTTCAGTGCTTCGATTCGTGATCCGGGCGAGGCGTTCGGGTGTCATGGCGCGAGGGCGCACCCCGTCCGAGCCATTCCCCAGATCGGAAGTGTCGTGACAGCTATCCGATTATCCAATCACGAACCGCATTTATGTGCCAAAACAAACTACTTTTAAACACCTGTTAAGTTGGATTGATCCCAATGCGATCGAACCGCCTGCGGCAAGAAAGCCACCTCGCGTGACTGCCTATCACCGCCGGCGCCGCTCGAAAATATTGATTCCCTTTGTTACGTGTCAATCGCGTTGCGTTTGGGCTGCGCCCCACTACACATCATTACCACACCGTATTTTGATAAGATCCATCAATCGCTATTAAAGTTCATTGGTCATTCCCCACAAAGTGTTGCGGTAAATTCTCGTTGGGCCGTTTAATGTTATGGAGGTAGCCGCAACCCGGCTCCCTAGAAAATCTCTTAAAGCACGCTTTCAGCCTAGACCTTGCCAACCTGAAGCTCGACCATTTTTGCGCGCATAAAGTTGATTTTAATATGCTGTATGATTTTTACGATTAGGATGACAGCGCCCGGTCGAAAGTTGCCGCTCGAGAGCGTGCAGGCCCGGCACGCGCACTTTAAACGATGTGCCGCATGAAACCCATCCGTTCTCATGCCGCCGCCTATTAGTAGGCGCCCATTAACCTTTTATTGCGCAAGGGTGGTGATGGCGGGCGGGCGCGACGACACTTTTGATATTCCGCAAGAAATAACAAAGCGTTTTCGACGGCCCGCGCGCAAAGGAGGCGTAGGTACGTACCGACGTAATGAAGGTGTTTACATGCAGCGGCCGACCGGCCGCCGTCGAGCGGCGGCGGTGGCGACATCGCCGTCGTGCGCGCGCGCTCGGATAATTAGCAAGCCGCCGAATGCGCGCTTTCATATAGATGCCCGGCCCGGCTCTTCATTATCGAGAGGGCTCTCCTCCTATTAGAGCGTTAACAAATGATGCTGTATTATATTATCCACTTTCTGCGACGCGGGTGCTTTTCGTGTTTCCGGCGTTTCCGGCAATTTACTTTGCCCGTCGACGACAAAAGAAACAAAAACAAAGCAGAACCGATCCTTGATGCCGAAAAACGCAAAACATCGGTTTCAAATGTAAAAAATTATTACGACGCATCCCCGAATGAGAACTCTGCGACGGACATAAATCTGTATTTCAGTTGTTGCGCTAACAATGTAAAAAACGATCAACTTCGTCAAGATTAAAACAATTAAAACAAGATGCGACGGTGTTAGTGACTTCAAACGCGACGAGATATAATTTAATTAGAATGCAAGGCATTGTTGTAAAACTGCCGTAAAGAACTAATGCGGGAAATTGTGCATGCTACATTTTTCCGCATGGCAGCTGCACCCGAGATACTGACCCGACGGACTAGATAAAACCGTATAAAATGTTACGTCCGCTCCCGCACGAGACAGCTCCCGCTTTATGGATCATAAAACCTGACACTAAAACTCAGAATGTATCAAACTATCGATTTCATCGGGGGCCGCTGGGAGACATCTCGAAGGTCTCACGGCCCATGCGAAATACGACGTCTACTACAGAGAGCGAAAGGAAATAATTATTGCGCGAAGGGGGCATTGGAATATTTCCGAATGAATTGATATAAATTGTTCAATCTCAAACCTAGTGCACATTAGTAGACATGTTCCGCAACCGTTGCAGATCCCGTTGCAGAGACACGACTAGGCAACCGTCAACTTTCGCAGTTGCATGTTATGTTTAGCGTCCACACTTCCGTTAGGCCTTAACCCATTCTTTACAACTCTCCTCATTTGAGGACGGGAAAGGATTTTGCCAATTTTAACTTATGGTTTTGAAGCATTTACTGAGTAATCTAAAGTGCTGTCACTTGGGTAGGGTAATGAAGTCCAGGAATTTGTGGAATGTGTCCTTTTAAACGATAAAGACGCGAAAGGCGCAAAATATGAAAACTTCTTTTTAATATACTAATTATAACTGTTTAAAACATATATT
>JARRAA010025504.1:0-10430 GCA_030557295.1 Ecitodaemon sp. MM-2014 | reverse complement strand
TTAATTCGAATTTCTTTTGCGTAACTTTGATCTTGCCTTCTTCGCGAATAACAGAAATCAAAGGGAAGCCCATTTGAAGAGTCCATGTATCCATCACTTCCTTGACGGTCATTTCAGTATTAAATACCTTGTCTTTATGTGCTTGCGATGTTAAAGATGCCCATAAATCATCTTGCTCGGCATTTTTATATTTCCTGCGAATTCAAATGGTTAATATTATGTCGAAATTATGTTACAAAAGTTTACTTCTCGTTGAGGTAATTAGTGAGTCCTTGTCTGAAACTATTCGTCGTTAGGAAGTCCTCCATCATCCTAATAATGGCCGCACCTTTAGCGTACGAAATCCTGTCAAAGATATCGTTTATTTCGTTGGGATTATTTACCACAATAGATATAGGATGTGACGACTTCAGAGCATCCAGACTGAAGACCATTTGAAGATCATCTACTACAAACTGGTCCATCATTTTCCACTCTGGGAATAACTACAACAATAATTATTACAACCCTCTGTTGGTTTTCCCTAACAGCGTTAACTTACAGCATTAGTGGCAGTGTATTCTAAATAAGAAGCAAACCCTTCGTTTAGCCACAAATCCGTCCACCAAGACGGTGTCACCAGGTTTCCAAACCACTGATGTCCCAGTTCGTGGGCAATCACAATGGCAATTCTTTGCAGATTCCTCTTAGCAGATACTCCCTCCTCGTACAAGAGATTGGACTCCCTGAACGTAATCAATCCCCAGTTCTCCATGGCCCCGGATGAGAAGTCAGGTATAGCCGCAAGGTCCATTTTGGGCAAGGGGAATGGCACGTTGAAGAACTCTTCTAGGAGTTTCAGGAACTTGGGTCCCAAATCCGCCGCCGTTTTGGTTTGGCTGTATGCCGATTCTCTTGCATAAAGAGAAAAGTTTCCAATGGTTCGTGGTTTGAAGTCGCTGACTAAGAAGGCCACCAGATATGTGGACATTGGTACAGAGCGTTGAAATTCATCCCAAATGTAGTCTTCAAGCTCGGTGCTAAAGCAGTCCATGAGTAAAATTGATCAAATGCAAGTGATATCGAAACTTACTGGGGGCTGGACTTGACCAAAGGCATATTGGAAACTGCGGACATATTGTTAGGTCTTCCCAAGGTTATTTTGAACGTAGCTTTGAAGGCTGGTTCGTCAAAACATGGAAATGCTTTCCTAGCTTCTGTAGGTTCAAATTGGGTAGCAGCTAACCATCTTAAATTTCAATGCATATTTCTCGTGATCTTAAAATAGAAATTTATGTCTCACCTTGTGTCGTTGCCTGCTTTGTAAGAACTAGCATAGTACCCATTGAGATCATCCTTGAGTTGACTCCCGAAGTTCATTGTGACGTTATACAAACCTTCTTCCAGCTGGGTATCAAAGAATAAGACGTAGAATTCCTCTTCTTTGTCTTCTTCACATCTAGCAATATTTATGTCTTGCCCCTCGTTTTCCCCGTCTCCAGATAGTTTTACAACCCGCACCTCCTCACAAAGTATACCCAACCCATGCGCGTGCAACGTAACATTATCCGTTGGCATTGTAACATTCACATGAATCACACTCCTTCCGGAAAAGGTCAGATTGCTTATCGCGGTCAAGATCTTCATGTCGTAATCAATAGGTACGACTGATCTGGGCAGTCTGAGGTACTTCGCACCTGTAACATTTTTATCAGATGGAGTCGTCGTTGGCAACGTTGTCGCTTCCGTGTTTGGGGGACTGTTAGTAGTAGTTTCAGTGACTCCGATGGTTGTGGAATGAGTATTAGTTGATTGCGTGGTAAAGTCTTCATGCGGACCGCGGGTACCTTGTTGATTCAGCTTTTGTAAACACTTATTTTCGTCAGCTTGTTGCGTAACAAAGTGCGCGACAAGTGCCGTCACCACGATGCAGATGATAAACGCGCAGAGAATCAGAATCGCCAAGTTCTTCGAGATTGTCAGCTGGTGTTTCTTCGAGAAGGTGATGCCACGTCGCTCCATATTGAGGGTTTCAGGTATCTGCGCCATTGTGGTTACCCCTGCACAGATTCAAACGTAAACGTAACATAATTAAGTAAGCATTTAAATGAGCCTACATGGTAATTCGTTGTTAGTGATAGACCCACGAGGTCCGTACATCGTTTTAAAAGGTTGCCACAGAAAGTAGAACACAATTAGAGCTATAGCTATAATGCAACTCAATATTTCGTGTGCTGCTACGTATCACTGCAAGCATTGCTTGGAATTCCGCGATACCTGGGACACGCCGCTTTGGAATTGTTATTGTTAAAAATATAACCGAGCAATAACAACTAATGATAAGTTTCCACAAATAGGTAGACTGGTAGAAATGCAATGTGAGCCTACACATTTTCGTACAGTACCAAACAATTACGAAATAATGGAAATATTTTAACGTAGCTTCCTGACATATCCTTGCGGTAACGCAAACCGAACCAATTTTATACTTTGTTTTGTTCTATGACCTTACAGTCATAATATTCGTCATACATTTTAATTAAGATACTCAACCAATATCCATTTTTTGCATTGGGTTACTGCGTGTCTTCGTACACGTTAGGAATATGAATTGAAATAGTGATCAAGCCATCAAACGAAAAGAAACCGTTCCGAAGTATAAATGTGAATTGATATTATCCCACCATTCACATATATATCGTCGTAGAAATATTGCCGAATCACACGAGTTGTTCCTTAGTAGGTACCTACAATAACGTTACGACATTCGCTTCGCCATTCGAAGTACATTATTGCTTCATATCGCATCCTTGAGTGCGCGTGCCTTAATTTAAACATGTCACAAATGTCGGCGGTTATGATTTAAGCACAAACTTAAACAATAAGTCAATTAACACTCGGTGTGTTCATGTGCGGGTCCAGCGCGCGATATTATTTTTTGATGGTAATTAGGTGTGCGATCGGGAGCGTTGGGAGCGTTTGCAAATAGTGATGAGTCAGGCGGTTTAGATGGCCAAGACCTCCGCGATAATTCTAATGAATTTATGTGCGTGTCAAGCGAATGTTTCTCACAACGAGTCGGCGCGGATAAATTTTTTTTCGGGGCAAATTTTAATCTGTTAGCTTTCAGTTTCATTAGAATCATTAGAGCTTTGGAGTTTCAGAGTTACGAAGTGCAGATGTTTCGCTGTTTCAGATCGCCTGGATAAACACTCGTAATTAACATTCTTGTTGTTTATTACCATGGTGTGAATTTATAGAGATTAATTGTCCGCGAAAGAAGCTAACGTATCTAGTTAGTGTTATAAAAATTTAAATATAAATTATATAAAATTGCTATTCAATAAAGTCTACTTCATAGTTTCATATTCATCATCTCGATGTGCGAGAATAACGTTTTTTTTTATTGTGGAAATATGCAAAAAAAATATGCGTGCGAACATAACAAACAATTATTTATTACGCGGTCACAATACATACAATGTATTTGCGTTGAAATGAATGTAGGTCAGTTTCAGTCCGCAGAGTTTATATTTGCTTTCATATTTGTCAACAAAATATTTGAAAACCTGCATAGGTAAACACTCGAATCCTAGCTTATTATAAACACGAGTATTTTAATTAAGTAAATAGTGAATATGCCGTAGTTGCACGGTGTTGAAAACTGAATGGGCTAAAATTCGAAATATCCAATCCGAAATACACTTGCGACTCCTGGTTGCAGCTATTATTAAACCGAAACTTCATCGAAAACTCGAAATAAAACCAAAACGACATAAAATGAAATAGTTCGGGCGTAATTTTATGGATGGATTTATTGCCTAAACATTCATCCTCTTTTTTCCAAAGAAATTTTCCAAAAAGCCTATCGTTCTTTTGAACGCACTCCTAGCCTCTAGAGAATAAAGAAATTAGCTCGTTCATTTGCTGTGATTGCGCCATAAAACCGAAATAAAAGTTAATGTGTGATTGTTATCATGTGATAACGTAATATAATTAACACTAATGCATTGAATACGAAGACTTTGCCTTGTTCTAGAGCTCGGCACTAGGTTGAGGCCGGTTTAATCTGCTAATAACCGCGATAAGAGGATAAGACGCCCATGCCTTAATAAATGTGTACAACTCACGAAACGCACCGGGCAGGAAACACCAGTTTTTTAATTTAATGAACAGATTACTTCTGCGCCTCCTAATATTTCGTGGGCTTTGTGTCATGCAAGCGGGAACGAGCAAAAATATAAAAAACATGAGAAACGCACAACCGAGAACAGTGGGACATTGTGTTTATGATAATGTTATTAGTCCTATATATCTCAACCTAGATATTAATTTGTTTTAAAAGCCACAAAATTCTTAAAACGGTGCAGTTTGCTACTTACACAAAATATCCACCGTTTCCAATGCGATGTTAACAACAAATGACCTGGTTATGTGCTATTACAAATTCAAAAATGTGTTGCTAGTCACGAAAATGATTCCAATGCTTCTAAAACGAATTTGTCCGTTCTCAAGTTCGCACGAAGCACGAGTTTTCAACTTCGTTTCATTTCAATGCGTTTCACAACAAACTGAATATAAATGACACTCGACGACACAATAATTTTATTTTTACAACTCCGCACAATGCGACACACGAAATTATTTATTAACACTCGTGTTTAATGTCTATTCGTTCCGAATATTTCGGACGATCCGTCGATATTAATTTCACTCATGTTGCGGGTGTAATCATTCGATAAATTGTGACTTGCAACTTGAAGAGAGTTGGTTGAGGAATATTTGAAATACTTAGGGACTTTTGTGAGTGCGTCGCGTCGAGCGACGTCGCGATGCGAACAGCGTGCGGACGCCGTCTGGACGACGAGCAAACTCCCAATGCTCGTTGGGAGCTTGTGCGCTGGGAATCGCGGCGCGCTTCGGCGCAACCGTCGGTGGAAAGGATGAAAACCTCGCTTCGGGCATCACGCGTGTAATTAAATGCACGAGAGTAACCAGTCGAACTATGTCAATGTTTGCCGAGTGAAAATAGTAGAAAAGCGATTGGTATTAATCGAAAAAGGCATGCAAATCGGCGCGCGACACATCGGAATTATACACTGCCGAACATAAATAATTAAATTGGACAAAACAAGATCATTAATTATACATGTTGCGTAATGTGGCATAGCGCGATATTAGAATTCCTATTTTATCGTCGCATTCAGAACGTTTCAGAAGATTGTGGCGTTACGAACGAAGCGCGAAGGAAATTGAGTTTTCCCGTGGATAGACTGGAGGACATAAATGATTATGATTCAATTACGGTAAAAACTCAATTTACCCAGAGGATTGCACAGTGCGAACGTTTTTGTAATTTTTGCTTCAATGTGACGCAACCTTCAAAGTGGCAAACGTTTATTCTGTTTTAGTAGGTAGAAACACTCGTTGTCTAGTTGTAGAAATCGGTGTTGCTGTAGTACTAGGACATTCGGTTAGGGGCTGAAAGGGTGCAGCTGAGGGCTTTAAAGGGTGCCTTTTTTAATCTAACAAGTTCGGTTATTCGCCTCGTCATTTCACTCTCTTGGGGTGAATAATTTTTCAGCTGGTCACAAAATCAAAACAAAAATGGAGAGCTTTTTAAATTTAAACTTAATTATTCAATTTTGTACAATGTTGAGTTGAAATTTCCTTTTAGGGGTAAATTATCTCATACCACAATTTTATCTCCTATTGTTCGCTTCTTTTCTTCCTTCTGTGTCATCCTATTAGACGCTATCGAATTTCACGTGGTTTATTCAATTGAAGACAATAAATGAGCTCCGCCCTTTAAGTACTACCAGTATCTTATGGAAATTGAATCTAGGGATGCTTTGGATGAGGTCAGAACTGATGCCGTCTTAATAATTAAACAATGCAAATGTGAAATACAAGGAAATAAAATTTCAATGCTGATTATAGTTTACTGATACTTTTGTACTGTGCGCAGGAAGTAAATCAATTTTTACGCACGAGTCACTCAAACTACTATCGACTATTAATACATTCCCTTTAAAAAGATAAAACGTTCAAGGTCAAAGTAATAAAACGCATTTTTTATTTAAAAGCATTGGGGAATTACTCTTCATCTTGTGCCTCTTCTTCCAAGATGATCTTGAAGCTGAACGGTTGGAAGGGATATCCAAGACCGGCGTAGAATTTGCTCATGAACTCCACCCTAGAACAGATAACTATCAGTAGGGGAGTCACATTTATTACACGTTGATATATTACCAGTGAAGACGCAAGGTGTGGAGGAAAGCACTAAGGCCTTCCATCATTACCAAGACGCCGAGTGTGAGGACTGCCCAAGCAGCAAACACCAAGTATAACATGATCGAATCCACGTAGGATTCGCCACCAAGACCCATGTGAAGGACCATGTTCCACAATACTTCCGACAATTCTGTGTAGAAAGAAATGTTTGATTAGTTTCTGTATGGTAAGTGGTTACCGGAGACTTACGAGCATGGGCAAGGGACAAGGCCCACAGACGGAGGTAGGAAGCAGTATGGGATACTGTACTCAAAACGTATTCAATACAGTGGATAGCTTGATGAATGAACACTTCGCTCATTGGTTCCTCTTCGTGTTCTTCATGTTCCCCCGACGGTTTGGGGTCTTCCACCACCTCAGGCTGTAACTCCATGCCTTGGTTGATATCCCCGTTGGTGTTGGACTTGTGTGCTGTAGACTTCTTAGTGCACATGATGTAAATGGGTTTGGCGACAAGCAGCACAGGAACGCAAATCAGAGCGAGGAATACCAATGCCATCTGCACTTCATTCTGCCCATCGAACATAAATTTGTCGCATTTGAACCCGGTTACTGATACTGGAGCATCCGATTCCTTGAAGAGCATCATGTTGATGAAGAGGATCAAAACCGATGGCGCGCAGAATGGGGAGTCTCCTTCACTACCACGTGCCGAGTACTTGACCCACTTGATGAACATCATGACCACCATCCAGAAGAACAGGCAGAGAAGGAAGAGAATCTGAGGGATGAAGTCCAGGAGGATGTTTTCCTTCTTTTTGAAATGGATGAAGTTCACCACGCTCATGCACACGCCGAATATCATGTGAATGACGCCGACGACGATGGACATCTTCATTTTGAAGGTGTTCAAGAAGATAATTTTATTCTTTGCCACTTGCCAGACTGGATCTAAGCCCAAGGGGTATTGGACATCGGAATAGTCTTCTGCCGGATTAATCTGGATGTACTCATTTGCCTGCACGTACGTCCAGTTGTATTTATTTGCTGTGAAGCCGTCCACCCAACTGCTACCAAAGATGTTCATACTTTTAGAGAATACGTCGTTGTAGAGGACACCGGTGTAGATGGAAAATATTCCCATGAGAAGAATGATGTAACGACCGCCAAAGAAGATGGTCCAGATCTCGTTGTTGATCTTCTTGGCAGCTAAACTCTTCTCCCAGACGCACATGTACAACCCAAATAGGAAGAGAATCACGCCGTGGCCAGCATCGCCGAACATAATAGAGAACAAGAAGGGGAATGTGATGATTGTGTATAGAGCAGGGTTGACTTCCCTGTAGGAAGCAATGCCGTAAGCGTCAATCAAATTTTGGAATCCGCGGGTGAACTTGTTAGTGCGGTTGAAGGTCGGTGGGTTCTCGGATGTGTCAATGACGTTCATAAACGAAGGGATCGACGAGCCACTAGCAGCTGAACCATCAGTCAATGCTTTCTGCACGATGGTGATGTCTTTGACAGGCACCCAACACTCTCCAATCAAACACTTCTTTGTAACGTCCATGTTGAAGAAGTTCAAAGTGTGGTAGATGGCTTTCATTTTCCGCACCATCACGCTCCAGTTCTGCAACTCCTTGGCGACCGATCCCAGCACCCTGGTGCGATGGTCTTGAGTTTGGTTCAAGACAATGTTCAAATCTTCCAAACGCGTCTTCACGCCAACAAACATTTCCTTCCTTTCGGTGGTAGTGCTGGGACAGGGATACAGGGTGGCGTGGAAACCAGCGCAGACCTTCTTAATCCTGCTCTTCAACTGCTCTCCCTGGAAGAATACAACGAACACTGTCTTATAGATCTCGTGACCTGTGCTAGGATCCTTCAAAGGTTCGTCAATCTCCGCTTGACGTAAGAAAACGTTTCCTCTGGAAATACGCCATAGCATCCTTTCGAAACCCGGCACCCGGTTCCTCTGGACCACCCCAGCTACGAATCCCAGTCTTCCGCGAATGGAGACATTATGGCCATCTTCTGGAATAAGTGCTTTGTGAACAGAGTCCAGGCCGTTGCTTTCTTCCTGCTCCAAGAAGAATGGCTCAGTCTTCTCGAGAACTTTCTTAAGTTCGGTCAGCTCTAAATAGTTAGACATGAGACTGACAGCGCTCTCGGAAAGCTCTTTGATTTCCCCTTCGGTTTTCTCGAGGTGGGCTTCCAAGTCGATGATCTCGCGTGGATTCGGAGCTTTGGGGAGATCTTTAACATCAGGGATGTGGACATCGTCTTTGCGCACTTCGGCTTCGATGTAGCGTAGCTTGCGTTCCATTTCGTCGCAGCGACGCACTTCGTTGACGAACTTGCGTTGGAACGCATTGACTTGTTCGTTTAACTTTGCAACAATTAAAAGTTATGATTAACGGAGGCGATTTTAGGATCTTACGTGTGTCTTACATCTCTGAATTGTACGATGCCGATTTCTCCCATTTCTGACATGGACATGTAGGCTGCCTCCGGTTGTATGAACAACTGGGCGAGAGCCATTTCCTCGCTTCTGAACATCGACCCCATCTTGAGGGCTTGTATTTAAAATCCTTCCGTTAAAATTCTGTAAAATAAATTATATATTAGGTAAAAGCGTTTAAACAAAGTTTAAATCACGTGACGCTGAACAATAGCTGCTACGTACAACTAATTTTAAGGGCAGAGTATAAATTATAACGATTTTGTACAAATCTAATACATTCTTACCAGGGGCACTCTTTTAGGAAAACACTTTTTAAAGATAACCAAATATTTTAAAAATAAAACTGAATAGTTTGGGCTTGGACCACTCCGAACGAGAGTCAGATGACTACTGATTCACCTGACACTAGTACCACAGCAGGCACGCATTCGACTCGTTAGCGTTTGTTATCAACTCGTGACCACAGGTTGAGTACACACCACATGACTGACAATGACTCTATGTGAAACACGAGAACAGCCTGAAAACTTGTGCATATCTGTTCCTTAGACAGGTAAAAACAAATCGATTAAAATTGATGTGTAAAAGTCATTCCTACGCGTGATTAATTAACTATCAGTAGGTAGTTTTTAAACACCTTATCTACTAACAACTGCGATATGAGTAAACACTTTAGGCTCCTATTACTAAAACTTACTCATTTGAGAAGTCTTAACTTTTGAGTACTGAATCAGTACTGAATATTCCACTTGTCGCCTGTACAATTATTGTACGCGCCGATATGAATATATATTCCTCATTATATTCAACCAAAGGAGAATTATAATCAGGCGCCTAGGCGTATCAACATTGTGTGATTACACAACAGTATCAAAGTGTCGGCTGGCCGGCAATAAAAACTAAATTTAGTTATAATCATAATTGGCCGCACGCGTGATGTTGCATATAATAGAGTTACTCGTGTTTATGCAAACACAATGTTCTGACAATGAGTTCTGAGACATGTTCGTATCGATCATCCTGATTGTGAGTTTTATGCCGGCGTCGCGGTCGCAATTGGCGTCGGCGATGTTGTTTCATGTTTATAGGCGACAATGAACGTCAATTGTCAATTAGGTGGTTATTATGAACAGTAATTACCTGGATGCATTAATGTATTATCTGTTTATTTGAAATATTGACTTGTATACTCTATGGATCCATTAATCATGTGCTAAGCAGTACCTTTTCCACTAACATAATAAATATCGAACAACATTTAGTTTCCGAAATTCCGAAAAATATTTTCTTTGGAAAAACTTTCAAATATTTCTGCGGCCTTTCAATTTAGTTTGCAAATTCGTGTTTTTACATGTGACGTTTGTTGCTGAAAATGCGTATTTATAAATTCCGCATTTCCATCGCGTTTCAAGGTAAAACTTGAAAACAACAAACGATTTGATTAAAATATCACGTGGATTCAACGCCTCAGTTGTTGTCTTGCAAAATACGTGTTCGGAATTATCTAGTAGCACGAAGGGTTTGAAATATCATAAGTAAACCGGAATATAATTCTAATTAATTTCGGCCTATATTTTTTCCTGCCACTAAACCACAAGTTGAAATTATGCCTACAGTTATTATGAAAGCAACACGCTCGCGGAAATGTTAGACCTTGAACGGCGGTTGTGTGCGGCCCGAACATAGTTTGTCTACCATGTCCATCAGACCCATCGTGATGACCGATGAGTGCAACCGAACGACTCGCAATGGAATT
>JARRAA010025501.1:0-12950 GCA_030557295.1 Ecitodaemon sp. MM-2014 | reverse complement strand
TAAATGTATTCACCATGAAATTGTCTTTAATGACACCAAATTTTATTATGTTCTGATTAACATTATTATTTCTACAGCGCCAGGAATGTAACGTTTGTAAAAAAACTAACAACTTTATGAATTATCGCATTTTGTTACCCCTACTATCTCTATTTATTACTCATATTTATAAGGAAAACTACCAAATGATTCTTAAAAATATTCTCTATCATCTAGTGAAAAGTTTTTCGTTACATATCTCTTAATTATGGAGATATTAATTTCTAAACTTTTGTGTGTTCATTCCGAAAAATTGACTAACAGCAGGAGAACATTAATATTAACTAACTTTTACTTGATTAAACCATTCTCAATGAAAATTGGTCAAGATATAGTAATAAGATCCATCTACATCCCTTAAAAGTTTCAAGTCAAAATGTTTAAAGCTTTTCGAGTTATGGTCAAAAGTATAACCTCCTTCGGTACCGTATAAATCAATTTGGTAAAATTATATTTTCGCTAACATTTTGTTCGATAACTCAAAAACTATTGTGCCCAATTAACTAATTTTTTTATAAATGTATTCACCATGAAATTGTCTTTAATGACACCAAATTTTATTATGTTCTGATTAACATTCTTATTTCTACAGCGCCAGGAATGTAACGTTTGTAAAAAAGTACCAACTTTATGAATTATCGCATTCTGTTATCCCTACTATCTCTATTTATTACTCATATTTATAAAGAAAACCAGCAAATGATTCTTAAAAACATTCTCTATCATCTAGTGAAAAGTTTTCCGTAACAAATCTGTTAGTTTTGGCGATATTAATTTCTAAACTTTTGTGTGTTCATTCCGAAAAATTGACTAACAGCAGGAGAACATTAATATTAACTAACTTTTACTTGATTAAACCCTTCCCAATGAAAATTGGTCAAAATATAGTAATAAAATCCATCTACGTTTCTTAAAAGTTTCAAGTCAAAATGTTTAAAGCTTTTCGAGTTATGGCCAAAAGTATAACCTCTTTCGGTACCGTATCAATAAATTTTGTAAAATTATATTTTCGCTAACATTTTGTTCGATAACTCAAAAACTATTGCACCCAATTGACCATTTTTTTCGTAAATGTATTCACCATGAAATTGTCTTTAATAACACCAAATTTTATTATGTTGGGGTTAACATTCTTATTTCTACAGCGCCAGGAATGTAACGTTTGTAAAAAACTGCCAACTTTATGAATTATCCCATTTTGTTACCCCTACTATCTCTATTTATTACTCATATGTATAAAGAAAACTACCAAATGATTCTTAAAAACATTCTCTACCATCTAGTGAAAAGCTTTCCGTAACATATCGGTTAGTTTTGGAGATATTAATTTAAAAACTTTTGTGTGTTCATTCCGAAAAATTGAACTGACTAACAGCAGGAGAACATTAATATTAACTAACTGCTTTACTTGATTAAACCCTTTCGAGCTTCGAGCATCTGTCGACTTAGGGCGCTCCGCGCTAAGATGCACTAAACATCCCCTCATGCATGCGCGGATGCAATCGCGCAATAAACAAGCAACCCTTTTGTCTTTTGCGCGAGCGCGCCGCGATAATAACCGCGTCGGTTTTTACGACCCGCGTTAGAGGACCGCCGAGACGCTCACTAATTCTCATTAGGCCATCTTCCATATTCCGAATTCCATTTTCGGTAATTTATCGATATAGTTCTCGCCCCTTGCGCTCACCCCCTTCGAGGTGCGAAAATCTCTTCTTCATGAGGCCGATCCGCGTCCGCGAAACAGAAGCCGAAAGTCAGAGCCGAAACTTTCCTTCTGGCGGCTTTTAAAAAGGGTCCTGCGGTCCTTCAGTCCTCGCAACTTCGGTATTACTAGCGTCGTAATGTCCTCCAGTAGTCCTGGTCCTATTCAAGGCCGGCGGGACGCGATGCGCGCGACAAGGAGAGCTCGAAAAGGGTAATGGACATTTTCCAGCGGAGAGCGTAATGTAATATAAGTGTTACGACTCCTTGGCCGCTTGTCTCCTTGGCGGGGGGCGGCGGTCGGAGGCGGCGGGATAGCGGGGACGTTAATATACGTAATACTAATAACAATGATAACTGTCGAAAAAGTGCCAAACGCGTATTAGGATTTACGCGTCTCCGAAGAGTCGTTCTCGGCCTACGCGAGGATATCCTGCGGATCCTGCTAGTCCTGCGATGGGAATCGTTCCGTATGCTAAGGACACATGGTTCAAGGGCAGTTTATTCGTACTTTAAGTAGTTTTGTTTAAATCGGCAGTGGTTTGCGCCATCTGGCGATAAAAATGTCTCACGATTTTTAGATGAAAGTTTGATATCAAATAACTTTGAAACAAATCGATTGATTTTATTTGTTTAAACGTTATTAGACGAAGAATTTAATTAACTTTCCATATAAGTTCTCGAAATTTAATTTGACATAAAATACGTACATTACAACAAAAAAAATATGAAATATTGTATTTTTGTGGGTGAAAAGCTAAGGAGAAAGTTTGATATCAAATAATTTTGAAACAAATCGATGGATTTTAATTGTTTATACGTTATTAGACGAAGAATTTAATTAACTTTCGATATAAGTTCTCGAAATCTAATTTGACATAAAATACGTGCACTACAACCAAAAAATATGAAATATTGTATTTTTGTGGGTGAAAAGCTAAGGACAAAGTTAACGTCAAATAACATGCAAACCAACTGTTCAATTTTAAAATTTAAAAAAGTGATGAATAGAAAATCTACTTCAGTATTAGCAATAATAATTTTATTTAATTTGGGTAAAAATTGCACCCTCTACATTCAAAATAGTTAAGTCTTTCTTTTAGAGGTTGGAAATGGGTTTGTGAAGTTTGATATCGATTATCTTTACAACTAATCGTTCGATTATAAAAAATTAAATACAGATAAGTACAGAATTTATTGTAGTATATTGTGTAGTAATTTCAGGAACTTTTGTTAAGAAGTACAACCTCTACAGACAAAAAAGTAGAATCGTGTTTTTATGAAGTTATTTAATGATTAGTAAATTCTTCATCGAATATCTTTGCAAATAATGGTACGATTTGAAAATTTCAAAAATATCTAGATAGAATATTTAATTGGGTATATCCGGTAAAAAATTAATGTTCCTCTTTCAAAATTTGTGAGCGCCAGAGGACAAAACGTAAAATAAATCGAGGCACCTCTTCTTCGAATTCCTGACTCGCAGCGAAAGAAGTGGTACGCAACGAAGATGACTAGCAGGAATAACTGACTCCAGTCAACTAATAAATCACGTTTTAAAGTTTAAATCGCAGAGCGGAACCGTTAAACAGTCTAAAAAAGGTTCAGCACGCTCGCGTAGCACGCATCTCTGATCGCCTAATGTTCCCGATTCGTTCGCGCCGTTCGGATGATAAATCTGCCGCGCCGGCCGCCTCGACGGGCGGCGATTATAAATCTATTTCGCGGATTTCAATTCATCGCGAATGCGGCGGGCGTCGCGGCGCGCGCGCGCGTTTTCGGCGTCGGACGTGAACGGTTCTGAGCGGCTGGCTGCGGAACCGGACGATCGCGACTAATGACCGGCTGCGGGAAAAAATTCATCGCGCCGCGCGCGCGCGAAAAAAACACGCAGAAAAGTGTCGCGCGCGTCTCGGGCGCCAACCGGGCGCGACGCCGAGTTTAACTCAGGTGTGACTCCGCGTGTAGCTCAGGTGTGACTCGGGCGGAGAATCAAAGGCCATCGTTCGCGCGCGCGCGCTCGTCGCACTTGCATACGAGCGGACGCCTTCCGCCGACTTCCGACTTAATCGTTCCGCGATCAGCGCCCGAAGCTAACGATTGTGACGAGCCGGAGGCCCGCAAGACGCGGTGACAATCGATGTGAGACACTCGCGGGCGAACGAGAGCATTTAAAAAGGAATTAAACGCGAGGAGTCGCGCATCGTTTGCGTTTTTCATTTCGCTTCAAGCGCGCGCATGATTTTTATGTTTTCGTTCTGAATTATTACTTAAGTATGACTTCTAAATTACGTTCAACGTTCAGTTTTCACATTTCGCTGCTGCCGGAAGTGCTTTATATGAAAATCGTTTCGAAGCATGCGATTCGTTTCGGAGATTTTTGATTTCAAAGTTTATCCAACGACGACTGTTAACATTTTGACGTTTTGTTGATACAAGACGCACATTTTAATAAAACTATATAAAATTACTCCCTCGTATACTTAGATAAATTCTCTGCTCATGTGCTTTTGAAATTTTTAAATCGAACGATTAGTTAAAAAGATATTCGTCATCAAAGTTTCCAAAGCTATTTTAACCTCTAAAATCAGACGATTTTACCTTTTAGACTGCAGGGGGCGCACTTTTTACCAAAATGTCTTACAATTATTATTGTACATAATCTATTACATTATTTTCTCAAGTATTTTTGAAATTTTCAAATTGGACGGTTAGTTACAAAGATATTCGTCATCAAAGTTACCAAACGTGTTTCCAACCTCAAAAAATCGCAACATTTTAGCTCTTAGACTGCAGGAGGCGGACTTTTTACCGAAATCACATACAATTATTACTGTGCATACTCTATTAAATTATCTTCTCAAGTATTTTTGAAATTTTGAAATTGGACGCTTGGTTACAAAGATATTCGTCATCAAAATTACCGAACGTATTTCTAACCTCAAAAAATCGCAACATTTTAGCTCTTAGACTGCAGGAGGCGTACTTTTCACCAAAATTACTTACAATTATTATTGTACATAGTCTGTGAAATTATTTTTTCAAGTATCTTTGAAATTTTCAAATTGGACGCTTGGTTACAAAGATATTCGTCATCAAAGTTACCAAACGTATTTCCAACCTCAAAAAATCGCAAAATTTTACCTGTTAGACTGCACTAGGGGCATTTTTTACCAAAATCACTTACAATTATTATTGTGCATACTCTATTAAATTATCTTCTCAAGTATTTTTGAAATTTTTAAATTGGACGGTTAGTTCAAATATATTCGTCATCAAAGTTACCAAACGTATTTCTCGAAAAATCGCAACACTTTACCTCTTAGACTGCAGGAGGCGTACTTTTCACCAAAATTACTTACAATTTTTATTGTGCATAACCTATTAAATTATCTTCTCAGGTATTTTTTATATTTTCAAATTGGACGATTAGTTCCAAAGATATTCGTCATCAAAGTTATCAAACGTATTTCCAACCTCAAAAAATCGCAACATTTTATCCCTTAGACTGCAGGAGGCGCACTTTTTACCAAAATCACTTAGAAATATTACTGTGCATACTCTAATAAATTGTCCTCTTGTATGTTTTTGAAATTTTCAAATCGAACCATTAGTTACAAAGATATTCGCCATCAAACCCGCCAAACCCTAATCCAACCTCAATTATAACAACAGTTCACCTTTCTCTCGCCAGAGAACCTAGTTTCTACCTAACCTATTTGTAATCATAACCTCATATACTCAAATAAGTTATCTTTAAACCAGTGACTAAACATTTAAGATCCGTGAATTACCTCCGGAGTTATTCGAGGCCAAACTTCCTCCCACGATTTTTCGAAATTTTCGACTCTTGACTACTCCTACCGAAATTATCAGCAAAGTGAAACGAAGCTCGCCTGAGCGCGGACAAAAAAGCCCAAAGCCGAGAAAAATTTCCCACAATGTGGCCGCGCGAGCATGCGCGTTTTTGATATATAAATTTATGACAATGACATTAATATTCTCGTATCTTCCGATCTCCGCTTATTTCGTCTCCTCTCGTCCGCTCCTCGGCGCTCCGGTAGACTTCACATCTCTATTTGTCTTCGCGCGGCGGCCGTTGTTGCCGCGGAGTTTGTTGATTTCTTCGGCGGCCAGACGCGAGGGAGAGCGCGGAAGGAAAAAACGTAATTACCCAGTAGTTGTGCGTCGTAACTATCGACTCGCTCGCCTCGACTTAACGTCGTAATAACCGCGACTCGAAGACGATGAAACGATGGAAATTAACGGTGTATAAAACAATTTAGGAAACGATTCTACCGAAAGTAATTATTTGTGCGTTTTGTGTGTTTAGTGTGTTTATGTTTGAAGAAAAAAAAAAACGTGGAATCATGAGAAACTATTTTCGACTCGGATTGACTTTGAGGAAGGGATTCTCGCTGATCGGAGGAAGGCGACAACAGTTTTATTTGTTACAGGGATTATTTCAAGTCTCCAGCAGACAATGGCTGAATTTCAGGACGAAATCTATCCAACTTTTTAAATTAGGGCTGAAAATTGGTCCGGTTTTATAGGTTAAGATGTAGTTTCGACTGAAATTTGTTTTTGTGGACAATTTACCCAATAACTCAAAAACTAATAAGGGGATAGGATTGATTTTTTCCCAAAATTGCCCCTTATAAAATTCCTTACTCAATTTCACTAAATTTTACTTATTCCGGATAGATATTACTATTTCCATGACATAGAAAACAAAACTTTAACGAAAATCTAAAATATTTTAGAGAAAAAATTCATAACTTCGGTTATCATAAAATTTTCTCAATAACAATAAGCTGGGATTAATTTACAGGTCTAAGGATAATTCATAAAAAAATTCGAATCGAAATGTTAAAAACTTTTTGAGTTATGGCTCAAAATTGACGCCGTCTTCAGATGTATTTTCGTCAAAACTGCGAGTTCCCCGACGTTTTGTGAAATAACTCGAAAACTATTGAACCGATTTTTATTGGAAATTATTTCCCATTAAATTGTGCATAAACTCACCAAATTTTATTATTCTCACCCGAAAATTACAACATTTACCGTATAAAATGTAAAACTTTGACTAAAATCTGTCAATTTGTTGTAAAAAATCCATAACTACCAAAATAATTAATTACGGTTAACGAAAATATTTTTAATTATAGCCACAAGTATAAAAAATAGTATTCCGCTTAGTTTTTTGAAATCGGTTCATAGGTTTTTGCATAAATAAATTCCAAACGCGTCAAAATTTTTTGATTCGAAGTACGTTTCGAACCCGATAATATTTTATGTGGTCAATGACACAGACAGGACGAAAACGATCGTCCTTACGCCCTCGACCGTCCTCGTAGTCCTCGCGGTCCAAATCCCGGAATGCTGCTGCGCGACTCTTCCGCCTCTTCCGTCTCTTCCGTTCGGTTCGGTCCGATCAATATATGGAGACGGTTACGCGCCCGCCGCCGCCGCGCATCTTGCGTCCGTCCTGCGGCGGCCGTTCTTCGCCGTCGCCGCATGATTTATGTTTCCGTCAGCTCGTCATCAAACAAATCGCCATTTCGACTCGCCAGCTTACTTTTCGACTTCCAATGATACTTTAACAACTTTTTCCGCCTCCCGCTCTCCGCGCCCGCCGCTCGCCGCGCGTTTTTACGTGCCTTTTATTTTTTCCGCGTTAATGTTAATGTCCGTTGTTCAAATACGAGCGCAAGAAGTTGAACGGCAGTTCACACGGTTGATGATCATAAATGTATAAATGTATAAAATGTTTGAAACGTATAGAGAGTGAGAAACTTCGCGTCGGCTTTTTCGACCGGCTCGGTAGCGCCCAGACTCCCGCATCGAACATAATCTTCGATCATTAACCGAAGAATGGATGGACGAGGAAGCCGTTAAAAGTGACTTAAGTCTGCTCTTAAGTAAGACGTAACTAGCGGAGACACTAGATTTCTTTCAGCTGCAAGAACATGGCTAGAAATCACTGACAATGAGAATAAAATTTGAAAATTTTAATTCGTCACTTATCCGACTCTTTGTCATCAAATAACTGTGAAACTAATCATGGAAATAAAAAAAATTACCGATACATTGATAGATTATTCAATTCATTATAGCTATTATGTGTTTTTGCCCAAAAAAATACAAAATTTCTCGCCGAAACTAATATTTTACAAAATATTTCACATTTTAGTGTTAATGAATTTTAACCCCCTGTATCTCACTCGATTGCAATTTTACAACACCTACCTTTCAACACAATATGCACAATGAAATCGTCTCTTATACAAAGAAGAAATTAATCCGATCCAACAAATATTACAAAAGTTATGAACAAGAACGTCCGATATTGATTTTTCAATTTGGTCGCAATCCGCTCGCAATTTTGCTCTTCATACTTTGACCTCGATTATCTCGACTTCCGTTAGAGTCAAAACATCAAAATTTCTGTATGTTGTGCAAAATTTAATTCTCCATCCACGACAACTTTTATTACAACGATTTAAATAAATTCGGCAATGTTATAAACAATAAATATTCAACCTACAAGGTTTACGACTTGCGACGACTAAAATCGTACACGTTTTGGGCAATATTTATCCTTGAAACGCTCCAAACAATAAAGTTTCCAAGAATATCAGTCAGAGCATAAATTTGTGTATTGTTTAGCAAATTTCGGCATAAATTACCACCGTTTTAAGTAAATTATTGTGCGATGAAGAAAATATTGATTTATTTCACAATTTTGGTGTTTCGACTTTGACGATGATTATCTCCGCTTCCGGTTTAGATAGGCCAAAAAAAAATTTGGCAGTTTGTAGAGAATATAATTGGCAACTAATTATATTTATCGATTTTATCGTAATATTAGTCATAAGTATTGTTATTATGTTTTAAAGTAATAGTAACGTATTGAAACATTTTCAAAAATGTTAAAAGGCAACTTTTCAGTAATTTTTTTCACCACTTTAATATTTCTTGAAGGTTATTGTTAATATGTGATATCGTAGAGAGTTTGTGTCTCTTTAGTATTGTGAATAGTTTATTAGAAAATGTCTAAAAATAGCGAAGTTACGCGCTGTTTTGTAAACGTTTCGTGTTTCCGAGGAAAAATTCTTTCTTTTCATCTTTCGCCCCGAGCCGTATCTGGAGTTGATTGTGTCGGTGTATATCCTTGTTATAAATATATGTCGGGCTCTTCGGCGCATAAAATCGATAGTCCTTTAGCGACGCACACGACGACGTCAGCCCGCCGCCCGCCTGCCCCCAGCCGCCGGCCAGAGCGCGGCTGCGGCGTCGGCAGGAATCGAAGCTATACAACGAACAAAAGAAAAACGCTCGAAGAACGCGCCGAAAATGAAAACACGCCGAAACGCGGGAGCATCGCCGCCGGCCGTTCCGGGTCCGCCCGCGCGGCGAGAACACCCTGTGCGCGTGTTCATTATTGGCGTGCGCGTCTGCGCAGAAAAAACGGAGATTTTTTCTTTCCCGGTCGGTTCGATACGCATCGCCTTCGGGGCGGCGGCGGGGGCGGCCGGGCGCCTCCCGACGCCGGCCGATATCGGCGACCAATAGTCGGCCGGCCGAACCCTTCAATCCGCGCATTCCATTCGATCGGCGCTATGTACGCGCGCGCCCGCCGGGGATTTCCAATAAAACCGATCGGCGCGCGACGCCGCGCGGCGCGTTACTCACGTTCCGATGTGCTCCGCGCGCTCCGGCGTTCCCCCCGCCGCGCCGGCAGGAGCAGGCACGCTGTGCAGGATGTGGCAGGCGCGAGATGCGCGCCGATTGGTCGCCGCAGCGCGCCGAATCGATACATAGCCATTTCATTGCTATAGATGGGTACCTATAGGCGATATCCTACCAATAACCGCCGGCGCCGAACGCCGAGCAGCAGGAGAGCGCCAGCAGGAGCACATGCGACGGCGCTAGCGTTCTGCTCGACTCGGCCTCGACCTCAGCGACGACGACGTGGGACCTATTTACTATATAACCTTTTATACATGCGGATCGTCCCTGCAGGATTCAGCAGGAATCAATATGGAGGACCCTTTTTACCATACGACTCCGCCATACTCGAACACACTCGAGCGCATCGAAAATCTAAGAAGAACAAGACGAAAACTTCAGAACATGCCATTATTTACTTAATAATTAATTACAGCTAAACCAATTAACATATCAATATGACTTAAAGATCAAATTAAAATACATTAATTTATCTATACTAGAACATAAAGATGTTTGAAATTTATTTGTAAATAAAAGAGTTATAAACGATTGAAAAAGGGAAAGTTTTCAAAGTTTTGTTGGGCAAAAATCAATAATTGTTTATTAATTATTTAGCGATATATTCAAATGTTTTGGATACTTGGCATTCACAACAAGTAAAGATGGATAAATTTTCTTTCAAATTAAATATTTCTGTTTAAAATCGAGCTAGTAATAAGCAAGTTACGCGGTGTTAAAATAACCGTTGCAGAATATTGGTCAAAAAATCATCTTCGGATATTTTAATCAACCACTCTTAGGTTTTTGTTGCTAAATCGATGGCCAAAGCACTAAATAAAGCCAATAAAATTGTCTAAATTTTAGTGAAAATAATAGAAAAATCGACCGATTAGTAACAAAGTTAGAGGCCATTAAATATTACCAAAAAAAATCAGTTTCTAATTTGAGTTAAAGTAATAACTCCTATTGACCAAAAAATCATCTTCCGATATTTTAATCAATAACTAATTGGTTTTTAATACCAACTAAATGGTTAAATCATCAAACAAAGTCCGTAAAATTCTCTAGACTTCGGTAAAAAGATCAGAAAAATCGGTTGATTAGTAATAAAGTTATAGGCCACTAAATATTACCAAAAATTTCAGTATCGAATTCGTGCGTTAAACCAATAACTCCTGCTAATTCCTGCTAGGCAGTAAAACGCTCGAAACAATAATAAAACCGTTACTAGTAGCTGTAGACTACAATTTTATTGACCTGTGCTGTTGATTCGGGTAAGTCAGATGCACATTTTTTATTCCTGCTGCGCACCGAGCATGCGTGGGTGGCAGGGTCATGCGGAAGTAGTAATATTCGCATATTCGCGTGCGGCGCTCGTTTCGCGGAGTCATTAATGCGTCGTAATGGGCTCGCTCTCGAGTCTCGGTCGTCGACGGCGGGCGCTCCTGCTGCTCGCCGCCGCCGCTGCCGCCGCCGACGTCGCAAACGTGTCTCGGCCTTGGCCGTAACCTTAAAACGCGTTTCGCCGCCACGTTTTGCAACTTCAACTCACTTACTTACTCACTTACTGAAACAGAAACGGCGAGAGCGTTCCCAAAAAAAAAGGACGAAGGCGCAGGATGACGGCAGGAAGGCGTTGTGATTTCGCCCGTAGTTTTCGGCTAGGTTAGTAACCGAAACCGGAAAAATCTATATTCTCGCCCGTGTGGGTGAAAGTGCAAGGACCTCGCCGCAGGATTTCGGATAGAGCGCGGATAAAAGTAGAACTGGAAAGTTTCGTAGTTTGGCGGCGGCGATTTTAGCTAAATTTAGATTCAGCGCGGTAAGTTTCGCACGTAGCCACGGAGGCGTGCGTTGCAGGACCTGCAGGATTTTTTATTCAAGGAGGTTTATGTACAAGGGTACATAGACGATTCCCGGGGCTCGATATCGGTAAATGGTAAATGATCCGCGTCCCGGGGTAGCTCGGAACGAATCGAATCCTGCGTCCTGCGCGCAGGAGAGGAGAGCAGGTCCTTTCTCCCGCGCTGCACATTATGTGTTATGCGCTCTCTATAGGTTCGCGATCGCCGATCGGCGGCGTATGTACTGCGGGCACATAGCGCGCGCCGGGTACATAGTCCTGACTCCTGCAGGACGAGGCCGTGGCGAGGGGGGATGGCGCTCCGGCGATCGGGCCCGATCGGCTCCATACCTTTCGATCGTGGGCGCCACCCCTTCCGATCGGTCGTCCTATTTTTTTGCGGCGCGAGCGCGCGCGCACCTCGCAGGACGCGTCGCCCCTTCGTCCTGCTCCTCTCTCCGTGCAGTCTCGCGCGCGGGCGGTTCGATACGCTCTCCATCTCTCGCGTCTTTTCGCGCAACTTCGACTTGCGACCGTTCGAACGTCGAACGCTGCATCCCAGAGGCGGCGGCGGCGGCGGCGGCGAGAGGGGGAACGTGCGCCGTTCGGTTCGATTCGATTTACGTTACGGCGCCGCGCGCGTATCGACTCGCCCGCCGCCAGCGCACCTAAGAGAGCGCGACGCGCCCGCCGCCTCCGCCGCCACCGCCGCCGCCGCCGACCCGATGCCTATGTGATCGGCCGCGCCGATCCTGCCAATAATTGCCGTTCGATTCTGGCGCGCCCCACCCGCGGCGAATCGAACGTTCGGATATCGGCGCCACCTCCTGATCAAATCCTGCCAGTCCTGCTGCGGCGTCCCAGTACATAGTTTTCTATCAATAAATAATTGATTATTCACCGATATGTACATAGGCGCATTGTCTACGAATTAATTGATCGCAAGTTTGATTTCCGTGTCCTGCTGCAGGACTGTTGTGATTTGCAGGATTTTAATTTAAAAAATAGTGAAATGCTGAAGTAGTAATTGTGGAGTAATTCCTGCTGGATCGATTTTACTGTCCTGGCAGGTTTATGTTATATATAGTATATTATATATCCTTTTCTCAGGGGCGGCGGCGGCGGCGGTGCATGTAGTACATCCGCGCGTCTCGAGCCCGCGCTAGAGAGAGCTGAGCCGTCGACGTCGTCCTCTGCCGGCCGCCCGCACTGCCCCACTCCGACGGCGGCGGCGGCGGCGGCGACGGCGGAACGGACACCACTACAATCGAGCGCCGATGCCGGCGACGAACGTCGAACGCGTGCAGCAGGCGGTGGGACGAGGCACATCACTCCGCGCGGAGGCGGCGGTACGTGTGTGCCGCTTTTTACAAAAATAGGACGATTATCGATTTTCGGTTCGGTTCAGTTCTCTCCGCCGCGCGGAGAAGCGGCGGCGGCGAGAGAGGAGGCGGTCGGCGGCGGCGGCGGCGGCGGCGCGTCCGATGCGGTTCGGCGTCCTTTTCGAAAAGGCGGCGATGGCTATGGATCGGCAATGCGCTGCGCTTCGGCGTTCGACTGCGACGCGGCGCGCGCGGGGGCGGCGGGCGCGAGCGTGTGAGTGCGCGGCGCGCGGCGGCGGCTGCGGCGGCGG
>JARRAA010025493.1:0-22261 GCA_030557295.1 Ecitodaemon sp. MM-2014 | reverse complement strand
CCAAGGGGTATAAGAATCAATTGATATATCATATTTATTGAATATATATATAATCATAAAGCAATGCTTACTAATCAGATAAAACTTGTTTGTTGATTTCTACTTTAATTTGGCGTCGAATTTCTTTTAATATGTAAGTAACTTTACAGGACTCCTGCCCAACTTCGCGAATCGTTTATCCTGGAATACGGCACGTTGCTAATGGGACACAAGTCACTGTGGCAAATCGGCCTCTGTTATCTGGACCATTGTCCGGTCCAGGGAACGGCCGCAATCGAGCTTTTGCTCCCACGCATTTCCCACGACACGGAAGCGAAGGCGAATATAATAATACGCGAAGCGACAAAGCGCAAATTATTCCTCATCGGTAACTGTCTAGCGAATCTTCGATGGCGCAAATAATTCGCGTTTGTTATCTTTTAGCGAATTCCATCAAAAGAATCGTGTGCCATCGAAACATGCAATGCAAGCGCTGGGGCAACGCCGTCGTATGGGCAATGAGAGCGTCCGATCAACAGCAAATCTCCTACATAATCCGCCGGCTATTGGAGGAAGTGAAAGTCAGCTACGAGTTGCCATGCGAAGATCTCCTCGGCAATCTGGGCGGCTGCATGCTAACCAACGACAATTTGATATTCATCGGGAAGTACTACGAGTTCCGGCGGCACATGGAGAACAAGAATTACGCGCAAGCCGTGCAAGATCTGGTCGGCCTAATCGGCTCCGGATACACTCCGAAATTGTAAATATTCGTGTATCTGCCGATAACAATTAAAGCGTTAACCTTCGCTTCGATGTGTTTTAGTTTCTGGGACGTCTTGCTAACCGAATCGGTGTATTTGCTCGAACGCGCCGACGTTCGAATCGACGCCAACTCGTGCCTAGTGATAATGAACTGCTTAGAGGAGCGCGCCGGCGAGAAGGGATTGCAGGACAAGGTAACGATGATTCGTATGGCGGTCGCCAGGAACACGGCGGGCGTGCTTTCGGAATCGAGGGCGGTGGAAAGCTGAACGTTTTCCGATTTTACGCGCGCTTTAATGCCAAGAAACGAAAAAAAAAACGAAAGTTTAAGTAAATTTTTAATTAATCATTTATTATTATATACATGTACTTTAAAGCATCAATAATGTCAAGTTGAACAACGCCTTGGTCCAACTCGTCCAACCTGAACGATTATTTAAAGATTTTCTACCATGTTTTTGTAATATTAACATTAAGTAATGCCGTCTATCGAAAAGAACGACCAAATGGTGTTTTATAGTGCACTCAAACTATTCTCTTGTTAAATTTTCGCATCGCTGCCAATATTTCATATCTACTCAAAGTATTTTCGAAGTCTTTGAAAACTAAAACGTAAATCGAGTGTTAATTGTAAGAAGCTAAATCAAGTTTAAGTAACTTTGTTTTAAGTCGCCAATCATGTCAAGTCACTCATAGGTTGGCCACTCACTCTGTCCAACTTTACCTATACGATTGTTCAAAGAATTTCTGCCATGATTTATTTAACATTAAGTAAATTATGTGAATAGTGTAATGGATGCCGTTATAAAATTTTCTTATTGTTAGTTATGCCTATAATTCACATCTACTCATACTATTTACTATGTCATTTTGATAAGAAATAAAGTATTGATTGGATAATGATTTAGAATGTTGTTATTCGTCGTTTTGGATTATTCGTTCAACGATTCTGTTTATTGCAAGCCGTTTCAGCGAAGTGTGTTTTGGTATCGGTGGCGCTCTCTAACGGCATTTAAGCGAAGCTGATGTCAACGAGAGAGCGACCTTGAATAAGCGTAATTTGGCAAATAAAGTATTGATTAAATAACGATTTTGAATCTTGCTATTTATTGTTTTATTTGATTTTTTCCGGGGTTCTCAATCTTTCACGGCGTAAAAGAGTTTTTTGATCGGTAGCGCCCTCTAGTGCCATTTGCAGAAACCTAGTCGGCGACCTTGAATCAGCCGCTCCGTACCGCCTGGAGCGCTCGGGGCGCTTGTTTGCGCTTTATAAACTTTATGCGATGTTGGCATACAATGCATCCATGTCAATAAATATTCATGCTAACGTGCCGTACGCGGATGTGGATATAAATTCAATTAACGGTGTATAATCCGTGACGCATCGCGCGCGCACACTCGACCGAGCCAGTCGTTCGAGGCACGTAAGCGTAGCAATAGCAGTGAGTTTCTTCATTCGGCCGCTGCAAACGATCGATTGATTCGTCGCGCGCTGGTCATTGCAGGATCGGCAGGATCGCGGTTTGAAATTTTGTAAATAAAGAAGTGGTTCCAAACGCAAAGTCACCAGACGCCCGTCGGCCATTTTGGAAGTAACCGAGCGAGATGACTAGTTCCATCGTCATGTCGAGTGCGCGCCGCGCGTACCGCTCGGGCTGGTGAAGGTGGAAACCGCGTCGTGACGACGAGCGCGAGCCCGACGAACACCAGGACCGCTCGCGCGCCCGATGCTCAGTGTGCGCGCATCGCGTCCAGCGTCCGGATAGACTCGCGAGCGCAGAGAGCGACGCCAGTGCGCTCGAGCCGTGCGCGCCCGCTGGCTCGTCGACCAGGCCCCGCATCGACGGTGCGATAGCGCATCGGCCATCCCAACCCTTATGTAAGTACTCGCAACCCTCGCGGGGCGAGCGCGTCGGCGTCATCTCGCGCCGTCGTCGGCGCCCGCTCGCGTATTGCACGATCATGCTCGTGTGTGTTTACCCAGCCGACCCCGTCGAGCGTAATTGCGATCCGTTAGCCGTACCGTTTCGCGGTCGCCGCGGCGTTCGCGTCGACGTCGACGTCGCGCGCGCCGCTCGGCGAATTCGCTCCGCCGCCGCGCGCGATTCCGATCTGATCTAATCTAATCGCGGCCCGAGCGAAGAGCCCGCCGCTCGCGAATCATATGATTCGGGCGTAAAGTGCGACGAACGCGCCCATGGGCGTGCGTGTCGCGGCGCTAACAATTTTGTTTTGCGAGCGGCGGCCTGTTTACAGTCTGCGCGCGTCCGCGAAAACAACGCCAGTATTTTTAGGCGACAAACGGCAATATTTACGCCCTCGCCGGGTGTCGGCCTCGTGCCGCCCGCGCCGAAAATCGATAACAAATCGCGCGCCGCCCGCCGCGTCATTCTCGCCGCGATCGCGATCGTTTTTGTTTGTTTAAACGCAAGTGTCACAACGTCGTCGGATTGCAGCAAGCGATTAGGTAATTCGACGAGCCTCGTCCACTTTCGTATCGTTCGAAAACCGTCACGGGTTCGTTCACCACGACCGAAGAGTTGTCAGAGACTTCATTTCGCATTTGCCCGCAAACTAAATTGCAAGTGAGAACCGCACCGCGTCGTCAACAAATCAGGAGTGCCTTTTGTTCGCGTTCATTTATAACACGTGAGTGAATAATGCATGCATCTCAAGACGATTGTCTTTTTGTTTGTTTGGAAGCGGTCTCGGATGGTGTTCGAGCGCTCGCAGCGAATTCGAAGATACGAAAGTCGAGTGGAACGCGGGCCGTCCTTCAAAAACTTCTTATCACATTATCGCCGTTTTAATGTCGTCGCCGCGTCGCGTCGGCATAGTTAACGAATAAAATAGCATTTCCGGCCTTCGAATCAGGTCTGGCCGAAACGAAACTCGTCTCAGCGGTCGGCGCAGACGCGCGGCCGAATGGTTTCGTTACAATTCACCAGCACAAACGTTTGCTTATCGTCGCTTCGGCGTTCGCGCGTCGCATGTCGTGTTTCGCTGGAAGCACGGAGCGACCGCACCGCAGCCAGCTTAAAGTTTCTTTTAATTTCAGTTCGCGCGAACCGAAAGCCGAGTCGCTCGCACGCTCGCCTCCCTCCCGGCCTAGCCTGTCCGCATGCAAACGCTAAAAACCGAAATCGACGAATTAATCGTTTACCGCACACCTTGTCAATTCTAGATCGTATTTCCCAAACGCACTTGTAACGCGCGTATTGATCGAAAAGTAAGTGTCTCCGCTCGATGCGCCGCGCCGGCGGCAGCGTGCGCTGATCGATTTGTTGTGTCCACGCAGATGCGACGCGGAGGAGAGATGCAGGTGAATGTGGCCGGCCTGCGACGCAACCTCAAGAATCTCGCGCACAACTACTCGGACGCCCAGCGCAAGGTGCGCGAGGCGACCTCGAACGACCCATGGGGGCCCAGCAGCACCATCATGGCGGAGATCTCCGACCTCACCTACAACGTGGTGGCGTTCAGCGAGATCATGCAGATGATCTGGAAGCGGCTGAACGACCACGGCCGCAACTGGCGGCACGTCTACAAGGCGCTCGTGCTGCTCGAGTACCTCATCAAGACCGGCAGCGAGAAGGTCGGCCAGCAGTGCAAGGAGAACATCTTCGCGATACAGACGCTGCAGGACTTCCAGCACCTGGAGGAAGGTACGTGCGCGGCTAATCCGCTTCGCGCTAATCGCGTTACGCTGCGTCCGCGCGCGACTAATGCGGATCGTGCGCTTGCAGGCAAGGATCAGGGGCAGAACGTGCGCGAAAAGGCGCGCCAGCTGGCGCAGCTCCTGCAGGACGACGAGCGATTGCGGAACGAGCGCGCCAAGGCGATCAAGGCGAAGGAGCGCCTCGCCAAGCAGCCCTGCGCGTTCGGCAGCGACGGCGGCCTGGACACGCCCACCAGCCCGAAGTATCCGGCGTTCCGCTCGTCGGAGTGGAACAATAGTTCCGGCGGCGGCGGCGGTGCCGGCGGCGGCGCCGGCGGCGAGCTGCCCAGCGACCTGGAAATGGCGCGGCCGCAGACCGCCGGCGAGGAGGATCTCCAGCTGCAGCTGGCGATCGCGATGTCCAAGGAGGAGGCCGAGCAGGAGGAGCAGAAGCGTCGCTCCGACGACGTTCGGCTGCAGCTGGCGCTGTCGCAGAGCCAGCAGGACTTCAAGACCACGCAGGACAAGCCCGGCGCGATGCTGGATTTGCTGGACGTCAGTCCCGACGAGGCCGCGGGCAACAAGAACGTCGATCCGTGGGGCATGCCGCAAATACCTAAACCGCAGGTAGCCGACGCAATTCTGTTCGTTGCTCACGAATAACGCATTGATTCTTGTTCATTTGTCTTGGGTATGCATAGTTGCGGTTCGACTCTGTATTTCTCGATAGCCCTTATAATACGTTCTCTCGCAATCAGTGGGTAAGACTTGCCCGGCGTGTGACGCTGCGCGATATTAACGGAGAGTGCGATTGACGCGTAGGAAACTAATTTTAGACGGCAATTTAGACGCTTCGTTTTGCGCGCATGTGGCCGCGGCGTTTTCCGTTTGTGACGTTTTCTTTGGTTTCTCTTCCAGAATACCTCCAGCCCGTGGCATGGAAACGCGGCGGCGTCGCCGCCCACGGCGACGAGCGATCCGTGGGCGCCGTCGTTGGCGTCCGGAGGCGGGCCGCCCGCCGTCAACCCGCTGCCGGCCGACCCGTGGAGTCCCAAAGCAATAACCACCCCGCTCGTCGAGACCGCGATCCGCAACGATCCGTGGTCGCCAGTCAGTCAGAGTTCGTCCGATCTGGACGACTTCGACGCGATCACGAATCGCAATCGGACAATATCGCCCACGCCCAATGTCGCACACAACAATGGAACAACAACGAATAACAATTCGGGTATTTATTGTCCCCATGCATCATCGCGATTTGCGTTGCTCCGGTTACTGATTGTTTCGTTGCCGCGGCCGTTCCAGATCCGTTCGAATTGAATCTGCTGGGCGATTCTCTGCCGCCCACGAGCGCCGGCCCCAGCGTTTCGACCGGAGCGACCAAAAAGACGCCGCAGTCTTTCCTCGGCGAGAACTCCGCGCTCGTCAACCTGGATAATCTAGTAACGAGTGAGTAGCCGGCGTCGTTTCAATCCGAGCGCGACTGGAGTAAATGGCTTGGTGTTGTTAGGTAAACCGGTGAATCAAATGAACACTGCAAATCCCTTCTCAGAGACGACGCAGCCACCGCGCCCGGTGTTCAATCCGCAGCCACCCAAGCCGACGATGAATCAGATCAAGCAGGCGCCGTTCATGGCGACGCCGCAGATGGGCAGCACGCCGCCGTACGCGAGCAACTTCAATCAGTCGCCGGCGTTCGGCAACTCCACAGCGCCTTACCCCACGAACGGCGCGTTCCACGGCGCGCCGCAGCCGACGCCGGCCGTCGATCCGTGGACGCCGGTACCGTCCAGCAACGCCACGGCGAGCGCCTCGCAATTGGGCGCACCGTGGATGAAACCAGGTGAACACGCGAATCCGTTCCTCTCCTAGACGGGCCGACTTGAACCCCAACATCCCCCCACCAACCCCACCGCGCCCCATCCTTCGATGTTGTGCGGCATGTATTTCAAGAACGTATTTTAATTTCAATCCCGTCGGAGTTCACTTTAGCGACGCCGAAGGACACATGAGATTTTACTGCAGATATCTATCTACCTAATCACATAGAGCTTTATATCCGTTGCGGTTATGCACTCACGTTTTTCGATCGTTCCACGATCGGCGGTTATTTATATTTAATTATCACAGCGAAGACATTTTTAAACGTTGTCGTTTCATCTTTGTGTAACTCGCCGCGGGCGCGCCCGCGGCGAGCGACTGCGTTGCGTACTTGCTCAGCGTTCGATTATTTTAATTCGTTTGCGATTTAGGTTTTGTTTAGTTCCAGTCCTCGCATGGGTAACAATTGTGCATGCACGTTCGACGCGGTAGCGCATCGAACTCGGACGTATTAACATGCGGCGTGCCTAACCGACGCTCATCGTTTGTTTCAGGTTATACGTTTTAAAAACCTCACACACTAACTGCACTAAATTTAACGAGCAAAGTAATTGTCTATGATTAAACGAGCGAAACGGAACAAAACGACGAACGAAACGGGACGAACACGATGGGAGCGAAGCGACGCGCCGCGCGAACCGTGCGATTCCGCGCGTCTCTCGTGCAGTTTGTATTTTTCTACGAGCATTGCAAATCGACATCACCTATCCGAAAGTATTTTATGCATTTATTCCATTTATTACCTTAATCTATTTGTCTTTCGCGTAAAACAAATGCCGCACGGTTCGGTTGCCTTCTCCCGGCCTAACACTGCGCGCGCGCGGCGACATTTGCAACGCTCGCGATGATTTCTTGATTAACTCGCATATCTTGACGGAATAGAAACGTGCACAACTGCAACTGCATTGCGGAATGGTAATGAATTATAGGGGAGAAATTCCAGCACTATTTTCGTACGACCGCATTTCATGCGACTAAACAAAACCCGGAATCGTTCCGACGACGGAAGGACACTTGTTGAATTATTTTAAATGTTTGCACGCAAATGCGGAGCAGGGACGAAGTCGATGAGCGAAGGACACATGAAACCAAACACCAAAATTTCACTAGGCGTACATTTTATATTGCTAAACCTTTTACATGAATGTTGTGTTTTTATTTGATAAGCGGACGAGCCGAAGAGATAGAAAGAAATTCGAACGCATTGTAATATTAATTATTCTACTATATGATTACTAATAATGGTGCAAAGTTATTTATATATAATATATATTTATATATGAACTTATAATTATTATAATAATGAATTACATAATGTGTTATCGAGAAGTAATGATTAAACTAAATTTATCGGAATACGATTCGACATTCGCCGAGATATATGAGTTTCGTGCGTTTTCCATCGCATCCGCTTGCTTCTTCATTTTATGTTCTATCGTATGTATTGTTCGCCATCGACGTTTTGTTTCGCAAGTAACCATCGAAACTGCTCAAAATCCAGCGCCACGAATTTGCTCGCGTCGGCGAACGGAGATGGAAGACTACAAGACGAAGACTAACCGTCGCCATCCGAGCGTGTGCGACTCGAAGCGACGCCGCGCGGAAAATGTTCCCACCGACACGGAATTGTAAAGCCACCGATTGTATAATTGTATAAGTAGAGCTCAATTCTATGAAATGTAATTGTTTCCGCTGCCTTTTCGTAAGGTCTCATAAGGGAATTTGTAAATATTTGCCTTTTGTCACTCGGGAAGTCAATAGAACATCGCCGCAAGCGGCGATTAACGTAAATTACGCACCGACGTGTAACTGAACCGTACCAGTCCATTAGCACTTGAGCCTGACGACCGCATGCAGACTGATCGTTTTCGTTTCTCGTTCTTGGGTACCTACGCGTGCATGCCCTTCCGTAATTTAGACGTAATCTGTCGTTGTTTCGCGCTTGGCGAAATTCTGTATGTACTGTGCTCTCGGCTATGGCTACCGCTTTGCCTAGCTGGTTTTCGCCATTGCTCGTTTTTATCAAGTTCCGATTTTACTCTCTCTCTCTTTCTCTCTTGCTCTCTTTTACACACGCAATCAGCCCGAACGCTTCGTCTAGGCACCGCTCGCGTTTCTTATGATTAATCGATAAGTGCGATTGTTGGACGTCGTGTTCGATGCCGTGCCGCGCGGAGTTGATAGTGATTCGATTTTACAATTTTGCGTGTGCGACTTGTACATACCTAGCAATATTGACTTTTGAATTATATTTGAATATCAAAATGATGTTTCGTTAATGAAGACAACACACACATACACACACACAAGAGCCCTGTAATATACACGCAATTCTGACGTGAATGCTGGAGGATCTTCGGTATCAATCGTCGACGTTGATCGAGGATTGGTGTTGTGGGTTTTCTGTGACTGTTTCAAGGGGTGAATACAAAGATATCAAATCGATTAATTTGTAAGCTTTCTATTACAATACAATAAACGAAATTATTATAAATGCATCGTGATTTATTGCTTTGGAATGTTATCAGAGTGAGTTGGAATATTTGTCCTTCTATGGCATTTCTAAAGTTAAGCGATTAGTTTATATCATTTTTGTGGTGTTATTAATGTTTCAAAAAAGTGAAAAGCGAAAGTGCCGAGCAGCAAGCCTCCGTGGCGCAATCGGCAGCGCGTTCGGCTGTTAACCGAAAGGTCGGTGGTTCGATCCCACCCGGGGGCGGCGTGTTTTTGACCGGTAGACCTTTGTCGGGCAGGAATTTTTCTGCGCTACCTAAATATTATTATATATAGAATAAAAAAGTTTTCTCTATTGAACTTAATATAATTCAATCACAAGTTGTCTATATATGTATACAGTAAATTAGTGGTTCAGTGGTTATAAGGAACCTCTTGTTATATAGTATAAAATCTGGCGGCAGGGAACGGATCTCTCCGAACCTGCAACACCCGAAAGGAAGGGCCAACACTAAGAACGCAGCGAAATTTGTTAGAATTCGTACGAATTCGAAGGGAAAACACGCAATCGGAACCTGCAACATCTATTGAATGAGTGAGTATCCTTCCAGTGTTGCAGCTTCCAAATGAATATTGCAGGTGCTGTGAACGCGTATTCGTCTTTCGAATTCGGATGTTGTAGGTTCGGAGAGAATGTTGCAGGTCTCGACAGAATGTTGCAGATGCTGTGAACGTTGCAGGTTTTGATATTAGTGTTGTTGTCTATGAAGTTCATCGAAATGGGTTATTGGGTTATCGTGCCTAAATCTATCATCTATCTATCCGAATTCTGAAATATAAACTCACCTCTGTTGTTGAAATTACATCTATAGTCCATTTATAGCAAGATCGATGTGATTTTAACGATATCGGAATATATATTTTAACACAAGTCGCTGCATTGGATTTCCTCCTAAAACAATTTATGGCACAACAGAGTCATTACGAACACATTTAGAAATAAAGGCAAACAAACCTCCTGGCGCTTGTCTATTTACATACCACCATACTCACATGTACATGCACTAGAAAATTAACAAACTTTTTCGAGTCATTTGCGATTGACAGGTCTCCGAAACTAACAGCAGCCTACATATTAAAAGAGTCAGGATAGTCAAAGCAATTGAAGAAAAATACCCCAATTCCATCTGAAGAAAATATTACAAGAACTGCAATTTTAGAGATGCAGAGAAATAAAGGCATAAAAACGCAATAATTGCATTTATTACTGTCAACGTTATCTCATATTATCATGAAAAATGAAGATTTATATTCCAATTGCACGCAGAGGCACCAGAGATGGATTACTACTTCATTCTACGCGCATTCGTTATTTATGAGTGTGCTTAATGTGTTAGTTAGTTAGTTATAGCTGTTAATCATGTCTAACAACTCAATGTATTGTAATATTGCACGTTTTTTATGTTAGTTTTGTAATATAAGAAAAACTCTTCTACAGCGTAACAAATTCGTTAGAAACTAGCGAGCGTGCATTTAATTTATGTCTCGATTCAACTTTGAACATTTTCTACCTGACATTTTATTCATTTAATCGGCAACGTCGATAAAAACAATTCAGAACAACAAAATAATAAAGCCGTTACTGCTAATAGCCGGCATCAACGTTTCATGTGCGCTTGACCTTTATTCCAGAACATGCAAACATGAACACTGATGTGCCTGTAATCAATATTTGTTTGTTGTTTATTATACATAAAAGTTCATGTTTAAAACAATACCTCTCATGCACTTTAAATCAAACGATTGCATGTTCTCGCGACAAAATATTCCCTATAAGGATACCGCCAGCCCACTACTACCCAGATCAAAATGGTTTCGTCATATTTCATCTTGCAGTTTGCCAGTGTGACACATTTTCTTATCAGCATTCGAGTGAGTGATTCCTTACACATAGAAACATTGCAATCTCGACTGGATCTCGAATCGGCGACGAATTCATACGTCATTCTTTCTATATTAAAACACTACAAAGGCTGGGATTTCGTGTACCACGTCGACGAAAGTTTGCATACCTATGAGACCCTACTGTACCACTTCAACGAAAATCCGCAGACATTGTTTAATTATAATTCGACGCAGTCGATGGCATTTGTGCGTCCGCCTGTGCAACGCTGCGTTAACATCGCTTCCCTTACCAACACGCTGTTCTTAGAATACGCCCAGCAAGAGGAAAACATCGATGAGATGGACGTTATCATATTTCTAACGACGCAAATCAACATTGCAATGAACTATTCGCATCTGTACGTGGACGGCGTGGATTATGCAAATACGGTGTGCGTCGTTGATAGCACAAGCGCAGTTGCATTCTTCTTCTATAGTTCGCCCGAAAGCGTGCCCTCCGTGCGAGAAGTCCACACAGACGAAGATGGCATTCCCCAAGTGCATGAGTATAAGAATAATTTCGAAGATTTCTACGGGCATCCCCTTCACATAGGGTACACGAACTGTCCACCTTTCGTATACGACTACGGCGAGGCAATCATCGGCATAGAATTTGAAGTGTTGAAAATTCTAAGTCAGAAACTAAATATCACGCCTGTCATGGACAATTTTTCGGACAAGGAAAATGCCAGGAATACTTTAATCAAAGCAGTACGTGATCGATCAATCGATGGGACACCTCTAATGCAACATCCTCTTGTAGGTCAACAAAAGCGAATTGGATTTCGGCATCGGCTGCTTATCCAATAACGCCATACGAAACGAAATGGTTGCGTTTAGTTCTAGCATTCAACTCGAACCGCACATCACCGTGTTTGCTTCAGTCAATGGAAGGTATGGTGCTCCGGTGCTCTACGCCATAATATCTCCACTGCAACTCCCTGTCTGGATAGGGTGTGGCGTTACGATGATCGTTTTAAGTTTGATCGCGAAATTTCTCGTGCTCGCGCATCCGTGCAAGCAGGACGTGCCAATTAATGCGGCGCTGATGCCTACGAAAATTCTCCTCGAACAGGCCACCGCCATACCCAGTTATAGCGATTCGTTAAGGTTCGCTTTGCTAACGTGGATCCTGATCGGATTCGTATTGTCTAGCATTTACAAATCAAAATTGACCGCCGCTTTGATTATGCCTGCCTCGAATGAACCGGCAACTCTCGAGAAACTATTCGAGGAAGGGTACCATTTCATCGTGGGTATTGAACAATTTAAGTACATATTTAAGCACGTGCTACATTGTATTACTTGCAGTCTCCCGCAACTGACTCAACATATTTAGTGGAGGTTTTGAAATATTCCCACAATCCGGTTGAAAATAACATCGGAAATAGCATCGAAGACACGAAACTGATGTGCGAAGCGGTCGAAAGGATTTTGAGGGAATTATCAGCAATAATAGAGGAGAGATCCGTCATTAGATACCAGGTATTGACTTCATCGTCACGAACGCATTTGTTTAAATCATTAATAACGGATTGTAGTTGTGGTACGATTGTTATAAGAACATGACGGAGCAAGAAATCGTATCTCTGCGTCGGCTTCCAGAAGACACGACGGTAAACGGGCACGTTTGGGCGATGCCGAAAGCCGCGCCGTACAAGGCCGTCGTCACATCTACCTTGGAGCGCATGAAAAGCCACGGACTAATTGACAAGTGGTACAAAGCTTATAATTTGTCAGAGGCCCTAATCCATTCCAATGCGAGAGTGCACACTGAGAGGGTGCCTTTGACCCCGCACGCTTTGGCATCTGCTTGGATTCTCATTACTCTCGGCATGACAATATCGGGCGCGGTGTTCTTCGTCGAATTAATGACGAAACGAACGAAAGCGACAGCGAGCCCATCTGCGAATTCTAAAGTTCACATGATACCAACCCCGATGGCAATGGAAGATGCCGAATAAAAGCGCACACCATTATCGTTTGTTATTCATGATATGATAATGCACGCAATCGAAACATACAGTTTTATTCGAGTTTATTAAGTGTGGTGTTAAATACTCCACGGTACACCACAGGCGAAGCGCGACGCTTGCATGTTTTGAATTCGAACCTAATGAATTATAAACTAACTGGGTTTAATCTGAACATGCGAGCTCAATTCAAGAATTATAAATGTTTACCTTGTGCACGACACACAATTCAGTGCGATCGTGAAAACGCGACGACGAGGCCTTCCATAAAATTTAATCGAGAATGGGACATGCTAAAGACGAAAATATGCTGGTGTGCATAATAATGTTATCCTTGTCGATGACTTCCTACGGTAGATATATTTTGCTGCCGGAGACCGGAGATTACGTCCGCCTTGCGATGATTCTCAAACAATTCAATCAGTACGATTTCGTCGTTCACGTCGAGGAAGCGCGAGCGCAGTTTCTCAGCCGATTAGGCCACGAAACCAAGCTGACCAACCCCGTGACCATCTTCAAATACACCGAGGACGATTACACATTTCGTCGTCCGGCGGTGACCAGATGTGTGCATTACATAGCGGAAGACGACCGGCTATTCTTCAAGCATTTCGCGCCGGTCCTTGGCAACATTAACGAGAACGACATCGTCATGTTCCTGACCACCGTCATGGACAACATCAACCACACAGCATTGTATAACACAGGCGTGGACAATGCGAATATGGCGTTTTACGTGAATCTCACTCAAGCGTACGCCGTCTATTTCTACCGTTCTCCGACAATCAAGGCGGAAGCGGTGCGCGTGGACCATGCGCCTAGTGGCGATCCTTTATTCTCACAGCATAAAAACACATTTGAAGATTTCCAAGGATTTCCCGTGCACATTGGATACACCGACTGCATGCCGTTCGTTTATAAGAGTGGCGGGGACCTGCTTGGGATAGAGTATAAGATCATGGAGATGGTTGTGGCGCTGTTGAACATTACGCCAACGTATATAGATTATTCTGGATATAACAATAGTCGCAATACGCTAATCACAGATGTAAGTTTGGTGTGTTTCAAATCGATAATCGCATTTTGCCCGTAAACCGTCACTATTCTAGGTGAATAAAACAATAATCGATTGTGGGATCGGCTGCTTATCAAATACGGTGTTCCGCAACGAAAGGGTGCACTTCAGCGCGATGCTTCAGGCCGAACCTCACATTACATTTTATTCCTCTGGCGATAAATACAAATCGATACCGCTGCATACTATTTTCAAACCTTTGCACGGCTATGTCTGGCTTTGCTGTCTTCTTGCATTGCTTTGTTTGAGCGTTGCCATAAAGATTCTTATTAAATGCGAGAAGAAAGACAGTGCTGTGAATTCGGTCTTGGTAAGACATCTTACGACGGCCAAATATTGTGATTAAAGCGGTACTCTTTTTAAGCTACCATTGAGCATACTTCTGGAGCAATCTTCCGGCCGCTCAATAAAAGGCAACGCCCTGCGTTTCGGTTTGATTATATGGATGGTTGTTGGATACTCTCTGTCGAGTTCTTACAAGTCAAAATTGACCGCTGCAATGATCCAACCCACATCAAGGGAACCCGTAACTTTGGCAGAACTGTACCGCGAAGGATATCACTTCATAGTAAGATATAATTCCTTTACATAGTATATATGGTGGTATATTATATTGTTTGATTTAATGTAGTCTCCGGCGTCTGATTCGACGTTCGTAATGGAAGTTTTGTTACTCTCGGATGATCCGATAGAAAAACGCTTGAGTAGTGAGGTTGAAGACACGAAAGACGTTTGCGAAGCAACCATCAGAGTTGCCAATGAGTTGTCCGCTATTATTGAAGAGCAGACCGTTCTGAGATACACAGTAAGACCGCATCTAGTGATTAATTCTGCGATTGTCACACTAACATTTTTGATGTTTAGGTGTGGAACTATTGTAGGCAAAACCTGACTACTGGCGAGTTTAAAGCGATGCGACGTATGCCAGACGCAATGACAGTTAACGGCCATGTATGGGCATTGCCCAAGAGAGCACCTTACAAAAACCGTGTTTCCTATGTTCTGGAAGTGTTGAAAAGTTATGGTTTAATACAGAAATGGTAACGTTCCATTCGAAATTACTGCAAGACGCACTCACAATCAGCGCATACGTTTTGCAGGTACAAGAGTTATAACATTAGCAGACCCCTTCCCAAATCCAATACGGTGAGAGAAAGAGGTGCCACTGAACCTCTGCAACCCCGCGACTTAGTTGGCGCATTTGTCGTTCTCGGTCTCGGATGCCTTTTTTCTGGAATTGCGTTTTCTATAGAACGCTTTAATCGACGAACGCCATAAGACAGTAATCAATCAATTGTTGTAAGGTTCGTGTTCTGTTTTGTTTTGCCAAACGATTACACTCATTTACATGCGATCAACAAAACTGCGATAATCGTCTTTTAAGCACTAAAATTATCTAATCATTTTCGAGCTTACAATTAGTAATGGCATGCTCAGGAGACAAAACATAATTCCGCTGCTGTTCTACTTACAATTAGTGCTTAAGACCAACGTGGTGCTCAACGCAAAGAACGTAGACAAAGTGGACGCATCTACTTGTCCGAGCAGTTTTGAAGAAAGGCGGACATCGTAATTGATAGAACAAATATATTTCCGTGAAGAAATGAAAAACATGTTTTGTTTGTATGGTCACTTTTGACTGTGGCCGTTTTCAATTTTCATGCGCGGGTAATTTATGTTAATGGTCTATCGCTGTCGACGAGTGCTGATCAAATTTACTCGCATGTTCAAACACACTGCGACACATCGCGTTTGCAAATAACGCATCGGCGACGATTGCTTGCTTTGTAGAAAGAGCAAGGAAAAACTGGAAACGTTCGTAGCGATTTAAAGCGAGTGTTTGTTCTCTGATTGTTTTTTGCCTACTCATTCGATCAAAAACAAAAGCAAAGCATGAGGCCACTTCTGATTGTATTAAGTGTACTCTCTATGGGAATTAATATCGTCCATGCTGCTAGAAATATAGACATATTAGGCGATCATGTTTCGTCGAACGATTCCTTGCACAATCTTTCTATAACTTGCAAAGAATTTATAAAGTTATATCCGAGACATCAACGCATATATCACTTCGACAATGATACCGTTATAGACATGGCTGGGATATTTGAACCCGTACATGGCGAGAACACGCTGTATAATTACGATATCAAGCAACACTTTAGAAGGCCGATTGGAAAGCCTTGCATTAACTTTGTTCTGTTGCGCGAATTTCGTGATTTTCGTCGTTTTTATGATACCCCGTACAATATCAAGGACAAGGACATAATATTCATGGTGTTTTATTCGGGACATTTAACGAATCTTAATTATTGGCACAGCGGTAAACTCATCGTTGCCTATTACCTCGGAAATAATCTTTTAGAAGTCATTCACCAGCTTGCAGACACATCATTGCGCGCCTTGAGCACTGTTGCCACTGTTGAATATGGGAACGATCTGAGAGAAAACTTGTTATGGAAAATCGCAGCGAAATTGTGTGCGCCATTCATTAAAACGGACGAAAACGGCCTGGGCGGCATTGAATATGAAATATTGAAAATCGTCATGGAGAAACTTCGTTTCAATTATGGCATTTACAATTACACTAATATTCCTGTCCGGGAAATTCTCAAAGCTGTAAATTGGAAATCAACGCGCTCTTACGCATCGTATTAACGCTTTCTTGCTTTAGATGAATAATGGGAGTGTTCACATGGCTGTCGGGTGCTTATCCAATTCGATCAATCGAAATCAGATAGTGTCCTATACGCCAGATTTCTTCTTTGAATACTATACAGCTATATACAGTAGTAGCGGCTTTGTGCAGCATTCGATATATTCTGTTGTGAGGCCGTTTTCGATTACAGTGTGGGCAATACTCGCTGTATTGATCGGAGTCATTGCTGCAGTTATGGTTTTGATGAATCGGCACCTGAAAAAGAAACTATCAAAATTAGTAAGATCTCTGCGGAAGATTGAAATCATTAATATTTGAAATGAAACTTGTAGATTCCTTTGCAAATAATTCTAGAGCAACCAATTGTTCTAAAATCGGGAAGATTCTCCTTGCGCCTCATCATAACATGTTGGATATTAACAGCATTGACATTTTCCAATGCGTACAAGAGCAAACTCGCTTCGACGTTGATACACCCGAGTTTCAAAGAACCAGATTCGCTGCAAGACCTTGTAAAATCCGACTACGACTTTTATGTAATCCTTTCTAATATCCCACGCGCACATTTAAGTAATGTTTTCGCTCATTGTTTATTTTAGTTAAGTAGAATTGACGTCGTTTTTCTTGGAGAAATGATGACGGCAAGTTTGAACGCAACGTTTCAAAAGGTTGTACAACGTCACTTCAAGTACGACGATATTTGCCATAGCATTCAAGACACATTCAAGAACAAAATTACGTTAATTGGAGAAGAAAGCGTCTTAAACTACTATGCAAGTATTTTGAACTGTTCATCGATAACGACTGTGAGCTAACAAATAATCGTTGTATAGTTCTGGTACACCTGCATTGGAAATTTGAGCAAGATACAAATATCATCTATGCGCGAAACCAGACAGCACGTTTTCCACAGCGGACACGCTTGGGCCTTGAAGAGGAACTCGCCGTTTGTTCAGGAGATCGGCCACACCATAGAGGTGCTAAAAAGTTTCGGCATCTTTCAAAAATGGTACAGCAGCATCAATATTTCTCGAAAGATTGCGAAGAGCAATCTTTCGATTGGTCCGGAAGAAAAAGACCCCCTGTCATTCGACATCGTGCTGGCTCCGTTTCTCGTTTTAGGCATTGGACTCATTTTCGCCGCAGGCGTGTTTTCCATCGAAATTGCTTTCTTTCTGTGGAAAAGAAAACCAAACAGGGCGAGCATGTAGACAATTAAAAACGACTGTTTGAAGATGTCTCGCATGTTTTGTTCGCATAGTGTTTACGATTATATAAAGGTAAAACTTGCGTGCCCAACATAACAATCACATTAAACTCGCATTAGATTGAGTTCTCGAATGGCCAAAACAGATTAGATATATTGTCGTGGGCCACCATGTTTCACTTATATCACAATATTAGCAAACTGCATTAGTGTCCTTTCGTATTCACATATATTCGTGTTGTCTTCTGCGGAATATATATTATATAACACACCGCTTATTACATTATCTTACATCATCATAGCTAGGCGAAGGTGGTCTTTACTAATCCTAGGTTTGTTGTAGATATGAGCGCTATCATAAAATACGTGATTCAAGCTTTCATTCTATTGATAAGTGGTCATACAGAGGTGCAAACCAGATTGAGCGATCTGTTCGGGGACTGCACTTGGATGCTCCATTATGATAATCGCACAATATCAATGCTTGATCAACATCAATATTTTCCAACGAACTATAAACCATTCATACAGTTTAATTACGATTTAAAATTTATCGGCAAACATAAACCAAGCAGACATTGTTGTGGACACTTTTCCGACAAGGTAGTGAATGTAGTTCTGCTCGAAAACCGTAGACTCTTCGAAGATCATTTTGCCAACGTCGATGGGAACTTGATACTGCGAGACGTTATCATCTTGCTTGCCAGCAATCCCGTTTCACCGGAAAACATCACCGCACTGAACGTAAGATGTCGTGTTCCTCAGTACGTGTACTCGATCACGGAAGACAAGATTTATAATATTACCCCAACAAAAATCGAAAAGTTACGTTTTGGTTTCATCGAGTGCGAACCTATGATCTATCAACACCCCGAAATGCATGCAGACTATTTCCTCGGAACCGAACGAGTGTTGGCCGGATTGGTCGCTGATTTAATGCATGTGAAGTTGGAAATTGTCAGAGACTATGTCAACAGTACACGACCGATCCTTATACAACAGGTTGATTCGAATCGTTTGCCGAAACGTTGAAATTTCTCGATTTAGCGAATATTATTTCTAGATACGGAATGGCACGCTTGATTTCGGTGGCGGATGTATGTCCTACACGTACGATCGACGAAAAATTGTCGACTTCATACCCGATTTCTTCGACGATGGCTATAAGTTGTTTTTCAGCACTGTTCTAATTCCCAAAATCAAAGCATTCGTGATCATCCTACCGTTTAGCAGGTATGCTTGGATCTTGGTTATGGTGGTTTCTATTGGATTGGGTGTTTTATTATATCTGAGCTTAAAATACTTTAAGTTCAGCACGAAATATTTTCGCGTCACGGTAATGCACATATATACATCTTAATATCCAGCGGCGGCTAACTTTAACTTTATTCCAGATGTTTTTGCACATTTTGAATGAACAGTCGATAAAAATGACTCACTTGCCGGATTTTGCGAAAATCATCGTTGCATTCTGGCTGTTCTGCGCTTTAATCATCGCGAATATTTACAAAAGCAAATTGGCCGCTATATTGATCGTTCCGCAGCTGGATGAACCAACCAATATCTTAGACGCGATTGAACGCAACTACGAGTTTTATGTAAGTGGCTCTGGATGTTTTCTAAGTCCGAAAATCAATCATTGATGTAATCGTCAAAGATTACCACACGTCAGCATATATCCAACGTATCATAATATACACTTTGCCTAATGGGCAATAACCACGGACGAAAGCAAAAACTCAATTAACGTGGGTACTTCCAAACCTAATATTATTGCATGATTTTGTTATAGTTGGCATACTCGGATATATCATTCCCTCTAGAGCACATTAACGCCTCGCGTAATAATGCCATTCGGCAAGTGGCACACCGATGGCATAGAAATAAAACGGCCTGCGACGCAATGCAGAATCTTCATAATGGCAAAGCGACCGTTCTGGCGGAAGTCCTCGATACAAGATACAAAGTATATTTACACTACTATTGCTCTAAATATTGCCGAAAACTAACAAATACTTAACATGCTTCAGTTTTGGTCATACTGCGCCAAAGAGCAGACCCCTAAGCAATCATTCAGCATGCGCGAAACGAGCGAGTATATTTTTCGCAGTGGGCACACCTGGGCCGTTAGATACAACTCTCCGGCAAACAAAGGCATTATTCACGCATTGGAAGTGTTGAAGAGTCACGGCTTCGTTAAATATTGGTAGGTGCAAGTTAAATATTTCGTTACGACAAATATTACCGCGAGAGCTGATAATTTCAGGTACGATGTTTACAATTTTTCGAGACCAATTCCTCAAGGCAATACGGCGCAAATAGGGGAACCGCCGCGACCGTTGGACGTTTCCGTTTTCTTCTCTCATTTCATCATTTTTTGGCTCGGATGCATTTGCGCCAGCTTTGTATTTCTGGCGGAAGTTTTACGTCGACATTTCAAAGCATCACGGTAATTGCGTTTTCTGACACATTCCTCTTCAAAAATATTTACCTCTCAGCATTTAATTATAAGTAAACGTCCGCATACGTAATTAAACATAGTTTTACTAATAAGGAGTGCAAACTATAGGTGAACCTTGACTTTTATCTCATCGCAATGCAAATGCAATAAAGTAGCGTAAATCTAAAATTCGTCAGTCTCACAGGTTTAAAATTCACTTTGTTGTCAATATCTATAAATATAATATCAATATCTAGAATATTCCTCATTGTAGGCGCGGATATTTCATCTGACTATCACGTGACATTTAAATGTGAGTTAAGCCAATAGGTGTTTATGTTTGCGCAATACGTTTAACATGAAATCATTGCTTGGATAAAGGAAATTCAAATGTATTTTTAATCTGCGTTTATTTTACTTGGTATTAGTTCCCTCTAATTTATAGCCTGACTGCCTTTGGCAATATAAGCGATCTTTTGGGTTTTTACACTCGATTCGAGCGTCGGTGTTTGCGCAGTGAGGAGAGGTTCCTCCAACTTATCAGTTTCCTGATAAATTTACTGATAAATTTGCTGCCAGGGGATTGAAGTCGATTTTATATTTGCGTAATTCACGTTCAGTGATTCGCGCCAAGTGCCAGACTGTCGAAGCATTTCGTTCTGATCGTTCCTAACTTCTGCAAAAAAATGGCGAAATTGCTGTTCCTCGCGTTGGCTGCCGCAGCTTTTCTAGCTGTCTCATCGGCTCAATCTAGTAAGTTCGCATCAAATAGTATAACTTAGACAATAATTAACTCCTATAAATGAGCAGACCAGAAAGCACTGCATTGTTACTTCTGCGAAAGTGTGTCGGAGGAGTATCCCGAGTGTGAAACGCATCCTGAGAAAAGTCTTCGGGTGGATTGCACCGAAATGCAATATACCAGAACACGTCGGAGCACCAACCACACTTCACCAACGCAAACGGACTTTCTGAACAAAATTTTCCAATCAGGCACCAAGAGGACGTTTAGCAGCCCGCCAGAAGAGCAAAACTATAAATGCATCTCTCTTGATATGCAGCAAAGTAAGTATTTAACTTTTGCGTTTATTCGAAACTATCAAATATTTGGGCGAGGCGTTGTCTTGGTTATCGAACAAGCGTACTCGTATTAATCATCATGTGATAACATTTAATGCTTGCGTCGTTTAGTTGCACGTTGGAAGTTTGTGGTTTTTTATCGAACTGGTTTTCTGTTTAGCCGCAGGAAGAAACTACATGCGCTCGTGTGTCCCAGTTGATAAAACCATCAAGAGTGCGTGCGACTTTATTAAGAACGAGGCACCGAAGAATGAAAAAATTTACAATTGCAACGAATGCGACACCGATTATTGCAACACCGGATTTTCTCTTTCGTCCAACTTGGCCCTGCATTTGGTCTGCGCCTTCTTCATGTGGTTGCTTGTCAAAGCTTAATATCAAGGTGTCAATTGTGTTCATGTAATATTTCTTGTAATAATGTCAGAGCATGTTTTTCTTATTGTTAGTGCCATTGAATTTTACATATTCACTCACAATTTCACGAGCGATAGAGCATTTAATGGAGTGAAACTTCTTTGTTGGAATAAAGTTGACAATTACCTATGATATTATTCACCACATTAAAAGGAAGAAATCTATAAAGCAGTAGTCAAGGGAGGAGGTTAGGGCCATTCGAAAGTCCACTGGCAATAAGAATAAAGGATTTTTATAATATGCACATTTTCATATTCAATAGTTTTCATGGTTTGATAGATTGCTATGTCAGTTTTTACAGCCTATTCGTAAATGTCGCACTAACAATAAGTCTTGTTTCAGCGGCATTTTATATCTGTTTATTTAAGACGGGCGCACAGTCTACGAATTGGCGAATTTTACGTATAAAAACATATAACTTTAAAACTATTGCAGATACGATTCTGATTTTTTTCTACACACTCTTAAATAAATTTACCATGTGATTCTAATAAAATTAAAATTTTCATTCTTCTAGAAATCATGTAAAAAAATTGAAAGTGAACGATATAATAACTTACATTTACATTGTAAATATTATAATAAAAAAACCCAATTGAGACCTGCATATAATTACAAATAAGAAAGATAGTCCAATGAAGATAATCAATAACGTGAAATAGGCAGAAACCAATGAATTAGTGATAAATAAATAGTAAAATATTTGATAATAACTAGCACACAAAATGTCCA
>JARRAA010025468.1:0-18025 GCA_030557295.1 Ecitodaemon sp. MM-2014 | reverse complement strand
TGTTGCGCATTCGCGGCTTTAATTAATAAAAAATCGGTAACAATCGACCCGGTGTCGAATTCCCCGATATGAGTGTACAGAGTGCACACAAAACGCCCAAAACTCACGCTACCCAGATGCAGCTAAAAACTTAAGAAATAAAAGACGACAATCGTCTCGGGGTATTCCTCCCCCACCGGCCACCCTCAAGCATCCCACACAGGCGCCTATAACTATTTTAAGACTAAACACACTTACGTCTAATCTAAGATAAAATAACCTAAAGCTACACTCAGTTCTCAACAGTTAGAATTGTTACTTTTTTTTACTTTTTGAAAGGTTCAGCGAAATTGGATTTGACAATAATCATTATTTATTAGAAGTAAAGTTTGCTCGATAATTGTACCCTCCCGACAGAATGATCACCTCTCAGGGTCATAATATTGGGCACAATTATTGTGCCCAAGTTCTATAATTTTGAAATTTTGTAGGTCCCTAAAACGAAAGTTTGCCGTTTTTTATATTCTAATCAATCCAGATATATATATATAACACAATATATGAACATACTATGCGAGGTAATAGTATTTTTATTTCTTTTGAAAGTATATGTTCAAATGACATTTCAAAGTTGCTTAAGAGATTTGTCGTTTGCAGATAGGAAATCTAAATATTACTTTATTGTCATTCATTTATTTTCATGTATTATTTCGAATCAAAATACTGTTTTCTAGTATATACATATCAATCGTAATCGAGATCATCCGTCTAACCGTCTAGCCATCGTCGAAAAACAAAAACGGCAAATTTTCTACCTAGTCTAGTCTTGAAGTCTTGGCAAACTTAAAATTTCCGAAGGGTTAAATAGCAAAGGGGACTAAATATGTCCGAGTCAGGAAGAGGCGGTCCGCTCTTCTAGCCGCATATTTCCGTAACACTTCTAATTTATTTCTGACATTTGAGGCGTTAAAAAGAATAGAAGTGCATATAATTTGTAATAGTGGAGTGAGGAAAGACTGACAACATTACAAGTTATGAATTGACCAAAAATAAGCAATTTGCAAATTGACCTACACTACTATTTCTTTCAACGTTCCAACTATATGAGTATAGTATGCACCTAGACCAGGGTTTGGCGAACCTTTTGACACTTGTGGGTCAAAATTATTAAAGTTTTTAAAAATCTATAAGTGTTGGTCAGGTCGTAACACCCATAAAAGCTCCTTGAATTTATATATATAGATCTAACTCTCTCAGGAAACGGTACGCGCGAATCGGTGCAAAAAAGAAACAACATGTGGGTCACTTTAAATTTCGTCTATCTCACAATCAGCAACATATGTGGGATGACTCAATAATAAAGTTGCGTGCGATGGATTTCACAGATTTCTTGTTAGATCCAATATGTTTGGTCCAAAGTCAATGTTCAACGAGCAACTTATGAGAGACCGACTTGGCGTGGTTATTAGCTGCTAATCAGGTGTTACTGACAATGAACAGCACTGATGTTGAGAAGTATCCAACTTCAACGAAGTATGTAATGAGCATATGGAGATTCTTGTCCATTTTGTTCTGTTCCATTCAGTAGTGTGAACGGGGCTCTACTTTATCAAAATCGAAAACATTGTAGGATTCTTTACGCAATTATTCTGAAAATTTTAAAATTCTTTAAATGAAATTAACAAAACTACATCATTTAGAGAATAATTCAAGAAAACAGAATTAAGATTATCATAAAATGATTTTGGTGAATATGGATCATAATCGTGGTAATAAATTCATTTGTAGTTTCCCGATTTCCATATACCAAATCTAAAATATATTAAGCAACTTGGAAATGTCACTATATAACACTATATAACATAATAACTTCAGAAGAAATGAAGTTCTGGTATACACCGCAATTGGCATCATCCGCCTAGGAGACGGTGTGACGTCAAAAGAATTCATTTTTTAGTTGACTACAATTACAAAAACAACTTTCTACCCTCAATCACGAGGGAAAGAGGTTTATTTTGCAAACTAAAAAGTTTACAGCTTCAAAATTACCGAATTTGTGCGTAAGAAATTACCTAATATATTTTGGAGGCGCATGATCCGACCGAAGGGTTAACAATGTTTCACCTGGTATATAACTTTCTTCTTTTTCTCATTTTTTCATACAAACTGATATTAAAGGTGTCAAAACCTCCTCTACGTGACATTACAATTCCTGGTTTAGATTTATATGTATTGAACTTTTATATTTTATATCCTTTAGGTTGCAGATATTTATGCTATGAAACATTTAAATGCTTGGAAATTCGATTCGTTATTATATAAATGCGTTGCATGTTTGTTCCAGATTGTACCAAACAGTCAACATGTTCAAGAAACGCGAATCTTCCTGTTCGGTCGGCACAACAACGTCGCTGATTGCGGGCATAAACCGCAATAATTCGCAACAACGTCGGTCGACAGCGCCTAGCTTTACGCTTCCGCAATCGGTGACATCAAGCGCGCAGAATTAGTTGTAAAGCATAATATGAAAAACCTTCCCCCGACCAAAGCCACCCCTGCTTCTTAGGAGCGCTCAAGTTCCGCGCTCGCTCGCTAGAGGGCGCGAATTCGCACTGCGATAACTCGATTGCCGCCCGAGTCCACTCGTCGCCGGGCAGCGGCGCTTTCATAAATGTCATTCCTGTGGTCGCTTCGTTCCGCTCGCTGCTTCGGCTTCATCGTTTTATGCGCTCTCCTCCTGCGCCAAATCCAATAAGGTAAACACACCCCGGCACAAGAATGGAGGACTCAGTCGGCGGCGAGCAGACCAACGACACCGGCAAGCAGGAGAATCAGACCAACCAGGACGAGCTCATTTTGGCGCAACAACGGCAGATACAACAAGAAGTGAGTGTCATTATTTATCTTGCGAATAGAGGTTAGGTCGACTTGCCGTGCGGCAACAAAGTTGCATTGAGTTTTCTGAAAGATTTCAGACTCCATTCCTCTCGTGGGCGATCTGGACGAGATTTCCTCGCTGAACGTCGAATACGCGAATGACACGGTTTATTTGGGCAAAATCGGCGACTTATCTTCCAAATACAAGCACATCAGACGCACCAGACCTGATGGCAATTGTTTCTTCAGAGCATTCACCTATGCATACATAGAGAAGCTGCTGGAAAACAGGGACGACTTCGAAGCATTTTACAAGCTTGCAGAAGGCAGTAAAGATATGCTTGTAGACTTAGGTTTCCCCAAATTCACAGTTGAAGACTTCTATGACACATTCATGGAAGTGTTGAAGCGGATTAGCGAGTTAAAAGACATAGAGGAGGCCAAAAAAGAAATGCACACATTGTTCAATGAACAAGGATATTCAGATTATATGGTTGTTTATTTAAGACTGCTCACCAGTGGACAACTGCAGAAAGAAGAATCATTTTTCAGTTGTTTCATTGAAGGTGATAGATCTGTAAGTGTTGCTGTTCTCCTTCCATTTTGATTGAATTTTAATTCGATTTTGGGTAATGCACAGGTTGCTGATTTTTGCCATCAAGAAGTTGAGCCAATGTACAAGGAGAGCGACCACATACACATCATCGCCGCCTGCTCAGTGCTCAAAACCGGCGTCAAAGTGATCTACATGGACCGGGGCGTTGGCGACAAAGTGACCGAACACGACCTGCCCGAGGGCACGACGCCGCTGGTGCATTTGCTGTATAGACCTGGTCACTATGACATTCTCTACCTCTAACCAAGACGAAAACGTGCCACACACCTGCATATATTGGCTGTTTTGTTTCTCATTACATGTATAATTATTTCCCGAATACGCAAAAAAATCATTCGTAAGTCGGCGTTTTCACTCAAACGCGATGCAAATCACCAAGTTTCATGTTTATATACTATTAAGTCATACTATACATACTATAGTAAGTTAGGTAATTGAAGATAGTTTTTATAACGAATGTGGTTGTTTGCCGACGAGATCCCTGAATAATATAACAGGTGCAAACTTATGTGTCGATGGCTTTTCTGAAATTTCATGTGGTTCGCAAAATTTTCTGTTCTGCCCCATAGTTGTTCGACAACGCCATCTGTTTATGTTATGTTGAATAACAATAAGCGCAGTATTGTTTGAAGAATAGCTATTCCAGAGTTCAGAATCCTTTTAATTTGGTCTTTGACCTTTAACTCAGAGATGGCGCTGTTGATGATTTTATTTAAGTGCAGTGCCTACAGAGGCGCTCGCATCTTTACCGCAGTAAATGTCAGTAGGTTATTGTTTCAACTTGGCTAGGGATTCTCACTGACTCAGAAATAAGTTATTTTATTTAATTTCCAAATGGCAGGCAAAATAAGTTCGTTAAAAATAATTAGAGCTACTAACAAAGCACACCAAGCGTCTGTAATATTCTTTCATGGATCGGGTACGGTTTTATCCATAATCTTTTGTGTAATGACCATTTTTATGCTTCATTTGCTTAGGCATACATTTGATTTATAGTTAAATATATGCATTAATCATGCGTTTATTGCGTTGCAGGAGATACTGGCTCCGGAATTTACGACTGGGTTAAATTTCTTATTGGGGATATTGCCCAGCCACACATAAAGTTTGTATTTCCTACTGCTCCTTCCAGACCATACACACCATTAAATGGAGAGGTAAGCTGTAATGTTCAATAGATTCATGCAAATGCTAAATGTGGGTGGTTACTGTTCTTAGAAAAGTAATGTCTGGTTTGATCGCATGGATATCACTCCGGAGGTCCCAGAAGATAAGCCAACTTTAGAATCGATAGGCTCCGAAGTGAGGAGATTAATCGATGAGGAAGTCAAGTCAGGCATATCATTGGATAAAATAGTTGTGGGTGGCTTTTCTATGGGTGGTGCTTTAGCTTTGCATACTGCTTACAACTGGCAACCAGGACTGGCAGGAGTTTTTGCCATGTCTTCCTTCCTCAATGACAATTCCATTGTTTATGATGCACTCAAGAAGAAACCGTCAAAAGTTCCTCTGCTGATGTTCCATGGAGATCGCGACACACTGGTACCTCAGGCCTGGGGTGACAAAACCTTCAAACACTTACAGGAACTCGGGGTGCAAGGGAAATTCGTCCCCTTGTCCAACACCCTGCACGAATTGAAGAAGAAAGAACTGCAGGAATTGATGGACTGGATAAAGCGACTCCTTCCTTATGAGAAAGCTGTTTGATGTCTAGAGATTTAGGACAACGTCATGCAAGTTGCATCTTGCCTGAGTGTGAACAAGAAGGTAATGAGACAATATTTAAATGACAGGAAGATAATTCAAAATTTAGTAATCAAGCCGCAAAACGTAAACGTGTAGTGAGAGTGTCAGTGACAGTAATCGATATGAGATATCAATTACTGTTGTTACATTCCTTAGGAAGTAAAAGCGAACGAGTCTAGAATGTGCGTGATGCGTAGAAAAAAAGAGTCGAACGGTGTTAGAGCTTATAGGGTAATAATACGTCAATTAAAATTTGGCTTGCGCTTGGCAAACGGCGACGGTGAAAGACGGGGTGAAAGAAGGAAGTCGGGCGCAAACGATTCTTATTAGTTTTGTAATTCTAATTGCAATATGAATGTGAAGTTATTGAAGCCATTCGCTCTTCGGGCACAGGCGCCGCAACAATTTGCACGTTTTGCGAATTAATTTTAGCGAATGATGCGGGCAAAAGATCGGCGACTATTCGTCGTGAACCACCCACAGATATCACTGCCACGTTATTCATACATATTTTGGTGTCTACTTCAAAAAAAAAAAAGAAAAAACAAATGAATTTTTACGATGTCTACACGAAAATGGAGTCTAGCGAAAGCTTTTTGACATAGATGTTAGAAAAATCGGTATACAATGTTTATTACGTGGATTTATATATTTTATGAATGTTCTCTTCGTAAGTAAAAAAAAGTTCTAATACATAAAAAAATCGTTTAAATGTTTGCACGAAAATGATCGAAACGGCCAAAGACGGCCGTTGATACTACTAGTCCTCTCGAAAACGCCTACAATTTCGCGTAGTACACACTAGTAGAGGTACTGCTACAAGTAGTGCTTGCTTTCACGCCATTTCACTTCAGCGAAACCCACGTTCGCATCGCTCTAGATGCGACGTCTCTGGCTGCAAATCGCACATCATCATATACATACTCTCATTGCTTATTCTCTTATCCTATTGCATATTAAACGCATACAAATGACATAATACTACGTAAAGTATGTCGCACCGTTCGCGCTGCGTTCGCTCACGAGCCGCGTTGACACTTGACTAGTTTCATACGTTTCGATTTTCTTTTAAGTTTTACATGTTTGCTAATTCGCGTTCGTCCCTCTCATCGCACTGTTCTCCGTTTTGGTTTTTGTTCGTAGATATTTTTCCTCGCGTGCGCGCTCGCCGGCTGAGCGGAAAATACGTGCGCACTAATCCTCGAACGAGCCATCGTCATTATCACTATCACTGCGCGCGCTCAGCGCGTTGGTGTGGGTGCCGCCGCCGGCGGCGGCGGATTCGTGGCGGCGCGGGCAGCGGCCCTTGTGCTTGTGGTACGCGCCGTACTTGCAGGTGGGCGGCGTGCACTTGTCGTCGAGGATACACTTGCGGTCCCGCAAGGAGAGGTGCTCCTCGCCGCGCTTCATGTTCGTGCATCCGGAGAGCCCGTCGCCGCTCGCGGGGCAGTCGCAGGCGCAACGGCCGAAACGGTGATTCATCGTCGAGGCGAACAGCTCGGGACATTTGCAGCTGTAAGGCGCAAGTAAGTGCATTATTCGCTTGTTTGTTTGATTAGTTCGAGGAATTATTACCTTGGTCTGTCCTGTGGCAGACTGTTGCGGTTGTAATGGCCCCGCGATCTAATTAGGCGGCTGGATACTTTGGTTTCCTCTTCGTCCAAACACGCGCATTCCGTGTGGTTGTGAAAAGCCAAGCGTTCGACCGTCTGCGACTGACTAAATGTCGTACTCTAAACAACATAATTAATTGTAACTTTACCCAATGTTCCCCCGAGAATATCAAATAAACTCACGTAAACGTAGAAGTGCAGGTGAATTATCTCTTGAGTCTTGACGCGACACTTCTTGCCGTGTCCCTGACAGCATCCCGTGTCGTCCCCGCAACGATACAGGACCGTGCAGTGCGGCCGGAAGGCTTTTCCAGGCAGTTGATGCACTTCCTGTACGCTGACGACGCGCGGTCGCGGCAGGCGACACTTGGCCGCCGACTTCATGTGCAGAAAATGCTCGTTCGCCGCGCGCACGTTTTCTGCAATGGAAAATTATCGACAATCAGCGGCGATCGCTACGCAATCATTCCGTAATTCGTTGTCGGAATTGGCGTTTAACGATTGAGATATTTTAATGGCGCGCGGCGTGTATTTAATAAGCGTGCGCGATGCGCGATTTTCTCGCGGCCAGGTGCGATCAGACGTCGGATTAAAATTAAAATTCCTCTCCGTACGCGCACGGACGAATCAGATAAGCATCGCAATTTCGCGCGCGCCGCATTGGAATTTCGCTGCAGATACGCCGCTACTGTTCTCCGACGCAACGTGCGCAATTAAGCGCAAACGCAACTTTGAACTTGTTGCGGCGGGAAAAGTAACTTGTGTAATACTCATTGACGTCGTAAATTATTACGCCCATCGCGAAGATAATTTCTCACGATCAAAAGATAGGAATGATGGCGGGGCGGAGCAATTTGTCGAAGGAGTAAGTATCGTTAGAGATTTCCAAGAGTTTGGAATAAATTTAAACCGTCGATTACCTTTTACTCTAACATAAGTTATTTTATTCATACTTCGGTCGTTATTCCCGGCGTCCGACTCGTGTTGCGACTTCTCCAACGCCTGGCGTGTGCCGAACTTCTCCCATTTGTACTGCGTCATCGGCGACTGTTCGTGATGGCCCTCCTCGGCTTGCACGTCGTGCGGCGGGCGCATCGTATCTTCGGTGAAGATCTCGTCCTCGTAGTAATCCTCGTTGACATCCTCGTCGGAGGTCTCGTCCTCGTAGGCGAACGGATGAGTCGCTTTGTTCGTAGTCACTTCCTGAAACACGATGCCCAATAGGCCGCGCGGCCATTTTCGTTTGCGTTAATAAATGTAATAAAAATTACTGCCCATGAATGCGCACATGTGCATGCATTTGCATCCCGCGTTCTCGATGACATCATACATGCGCGCGCGTGGAATGCGAACGGGGATTCCAGCGAGGAAAACGCTCAAAAATCAATTAGCCGCGGAACTCAAAGAGCGCACGCATCGTGGGTAATAAGTATCGGCGGGTTTTGGTTTTTCCCCGGCGTTAAGTGCCGGAATCGGCAACGCGTTCGTATGTTCGGCAGGCGGCGGCGGTGGCGATGCGAAGATGAATTCGATTGGAAAGGAGGTGCACATGTGCGCGCGATCGCCGCCGGTGCCGGAGCTTAATTTGTATGCGTTCGCGGCTTTGAAAACAATTTCTGGCCGGTAGCCAAAGTGGCGTGCGGACGACACATGCCATTTGGTTTCGTTTACTGTTTTGTCTGACGGGACGCGCGGGTCGCCCTGCCGGCTGCCAGCCCCGCGTATTTTATTTTCAAACAAGCGCGCGAGCCGCCGTCGTCGAAGTGGAATGGAGTCGAATTGATTGATCGCAAGAGAGTGCGGGCACGCGCTTCCACTCGGATGAGCCATCGAGTCAATCTGAATCGAATGAAACATTCCGCTTTGCTACCGTTTTCTAACGCAGCCCCGAGAATGTAAATATCGAATGCGTTCACCCGAAATTCCGATCGTCGTCTCTTCTGCGTCGGCACGCGAGTTCGCTTAGTGGTAACAAATGTACGACCAATGAAGAAGACAACGGCGCGCTTTCATGGGCTACCGTTTCGCGCGCGCTTCGCTCCCGATCCCGAGCTATTCCTGCTAATTTCATCCGCAGTCCATGCGCTCCCCGCGTGCAACACGCCGGTCTGTTTTACGATTGCAGCGTGCGTCAAATTACAACTAGTAATCGCATAACATATTAGTCACGTTTCCATGAATCGCAAGCGCCCAAACGCGCAGAACGAAAAGCAATGAGGCGCTGTCTGTCCGCCCCAGCCCAAATTAATTACATAAACATCATAGAGGCAGGCGCACTGATTGCCGACTCTCTTAATTCGAATCGATCAATGGAAATTTGATTAATCGGAATTTAATTCGACGCGCGTCCGAATTTAGTTCAAGTTGAAGTGGCTTTAGCCTTCGTTCGAAAGAAAAGGTTCGGCGGGGTTATCGCGGTCGAGAGTGCCTCATCAACATGCTTCATTCATTTGGCCATTTACGCGCCGATGTATCACGTCTGAATGCGCAACACGGAGTACATGGTGACATAATTGCGTTTACTGCGGCCATCCAACGGCGGCGAGCAAAGTAGATGTGCGTGTCGCACGTCGGCGGAGCGACGGGAAGAGTTATGATATGTAAATCATTTGATAAACGATGATTCCACCGCTGGTCGTTAATCTGATCTACCGTGTTAGCGCGATGCATCTCTTTATGATTCCGAACATTAATGGCTGAGTTTCATTTGTTGCTCGGGCGAGCGGGCAACGCAACGAATTATGACATTTCTGATGAAGGCGCGATCTTCCCCGACAGGACAGTAGCAGAACGTAATGACGCAATTATCGTACTCTTCCACGAAGACACAACTTGCTTGATGGCACTTTCTGGAAATATATCAGCCATAAATTAACAATACGACTAATCACGCTTGCGCATAGGACGCGAAATTGGGACAACGCTGTTTAGCAAATGGCCGGCCGCGACATTGTTCACTTCTAAAAGGTTTTCGGAGTTTTCTTCAAGCTTTTGTCAAGGCTTTAAGTCGACCTGATTTATGACTGACGCGACCTGCTAATTACTCTTCATCGTCAGCGCCTTCGCTAAGAGGATCAATGATTTCTTGGTGAGAAAAAACTGGGACATATCTCCAATAAGCTGCTGCTGGAAAGTGGTTCCCGCTTAATGGCTCATAATCAGTTGTGCGTGCCGAGAGAAATCTTATCGAATCAGTGTAATTCCCGTGCAACCGGCAGGCGACATCTCTTCGAGATCCATGCAGCATTTATACGCGTCCGTCAGTGGCGTCGTTGCTTGTTGCCATCACGGAATAATGATGATATGTGAGCCTCTATGTAGATTCAATGAACATCGAATAAATCTCAATGTGCGCGGCGAACGAATGAAGCCCGACGACAATTGACTGGCACGCATCGTCATGTGGAGCTCGCGCACGAAGAAACAAGAAGAGATTTTTACTTTTCTCCATTTCGCCACACGGCCTGTGGGCCTAATAGTATTAACTAGTTTTGCGTACGTGTATTTCTTTGTTCAAGTTGATTACGCGCGGCTCGCGGTGCGTTATTTAATCAATTTTATCGTCTCGGGAGCACACGCGTGGATGGTGCCGCACGATCTTCACAAAGTAAAAGTCCGAGCGCGGCATGTAAATTTAATTGGAAATCGCACGTGATTGCGACACGTGCGTTCGGATTGGATTGCCTCGTTTTGTCGGTCTTCAAGGTGGCAAATTACCGTTTTGTGTGTTTGACTTGGCATCTGTTTCGTACCGTCCGCTTATGATTTATCTTCGAATGCTGATCGCGGTTGCATTCAAGAATTGCTGCCGAATCATCGTCGTTCGTCCGGCTGGGCTTCATTCACGAACAGTGAAAGCCCCGCCGCTGAATTGTCGCCGATCGTGTAGGTACGCGAAGCGAGCGGCCGATGAAAGATTTATCATCGGCAGGTGCGTTGCGCGCCCGGCGCGTTTTTAATCAATCCGATCGCCGCGCAGCACCGGCGAACGCAAATTGTCGGCCTCGCTAAGTACGTTGTCGGTGGTCTCGTTACTTCGCCGCTCGCTAGTTTCGCCAGCCTCGGGGCGCTGCAGAATTCTATCCGGCCGTCCGTCGTCGTGCCGGCCGGCGATGAAACGCGATGCCAATCTAATTGCGCGTATCATTTGTTGATAATCCGCGCAAGGGTGTAATCGTCGGAAAAGCGCCGAAAGCGCATTAATGTCTTCGCCGCGCGCGCGCCGATTTGCATGCGAGTCCGTCGACGCCGCGACGATTATCTCGCCGTCCGTCGAACGACTCTCTTCGCGGGACACGCTCGGCGCTGTAATTTCAGCCGCGACCGGGAATCGTGCAATAAAATAAGCCACAATTTCGCTAACATGCGAAACGTGCCGACTTGGGCAATCTGCGCGTTGTGCACGATCACTCCCCGGCGACGACAATGGCTTATTCATCCTGTCGCCGGGCGAGATATTAATAATAACTGCGCGAGGCGCAAAAGAAGTACGCGCACACAACAAAACGCCTAGGCGGTCGGTGCGCCAAGAAGGGAGCTCGAAGGGTATTATGGCTATCCGACGTGCTCGGCACACGCTCGTGCGCACTCAGCACACGAACGGTTCGCGCGCGCACAAATGTCTCGCCGGTTCCGGCTGCGGCAGCGTTTTGGAATTTATTTTAATTTGAAAATCTGATAGAACGCGTTGTTAGCACGCAGCGCTCGTCGGCCCCGCCGCTGCCAAAGCAAACGATGGCAGCGCGGCCGAAAGAAGATCTCATTGTAAACGGCGTTGAGCGATGTAAATGTTAATGCATGCGAGGATGCTGCGGCCGCGTAGGTGGTGCGTGGTACGGTGGGCCCTTTGTGTACTTTCTTATTGTTCGGCCACGTTCCTCTCGGCGTAATTCGATATCATGTTACCGTGCGGTCTGCCGCTGCTACCGGTAACCGAACGCCGCTCGTCATCAATGTGGCGCGCCGCCCCGAAAAATTAATTCTTTTGCTGTTCTCGGATCGCGCACATGGCGTTCGCGTGACGTACTTCCCCACGAAGAACGCGTACACCAAATCGAAAGTGTGTAATTATTTGAGAGAATAATAAACATTTTCCCTCTCGTTTCCTATAGCATTCCGGTAGCTACGAACCTTCGTGTATTTATTTGTTTTGGATACTTTTATTATACGCGGCATTCCTCGTTCGCCGCACATTTGGGGTGATGGAGTTATATTTGGTTTCCTTTTTACGAATCAACATCATCACATAAATTCCCAGGCGAAGAAAGACATACCGAGACATGCGAGCCTAACATAAGTCGGCTCGCATCTATGTTATGAACAATTTTTCTTTCCTTCTGGGGACTTAATTTTATCCTTTGATATTTTGATTTGTAACGGGGTTCCATCCTAATACCTTAATTATTTTCCATATGATATGAACCAGCAACAGTGCGCACAATCTAATCTCCCGTGATAAATTCGAAACCATAAACAATGCATTCGTCGGACGGGCCCCGGTTCTTTTCTGTTACTGCTAATCTTCGGCCGACTTAAACCCCACGACGATTCACAATGGTAGCGAGCCATCGTCGAGAGACCAAACAAAGTAGCATCCGTGATGTGGATGCAAGAAAAAAAGATTTATAGCGAGCCGCGGCGTCTGCATCCACATCCCGGGTTGTTTGCGTTTCCCAGCGGGACCAGCCGCGGCCTGGGCGAGGCGGATGACCTGATTCCCGCGACTTTTGGATTTTAGCATTCGCGTCGTCGGGGGAGCAAACTATATTCGTATAACTGCCGCCGCCGCCCATTACGCTCCGCGACGGGGCGCTCTGTATGGCAGTAGATTAGTAGTTCACTGGGGGATCTTGTTTTTTCGGCGTTTTGTTTGCGCGCTTTTCTGCGCCCTGGGAAAAATCAATTTCGCAGGCGACGAACGCGCGCGGCGCTTTTACGGCACTTCGACGGCGCTCGAAAGAGCGTCGCGTGACATTAAACTATTTTACGACGCTCGCTTATGATGAATCGAAAGCGAGAAGCACCTTTAAAAATTAATTGTGCGCGCGGCGACGGCTTTTCGGCGCTTCGGCTCGTCGTCGCCGTCGTCGAAACTTGGTCGCCGGCGGTCATAATTCAGCGCCTAGACACAAGAGAGCACCTACGATTACGAAATGTTTATGTGCGGTGCGCTCATCGCGGCCGGGTCGCTGCGCTTTTTCCGAAGAGACGCGCGCGCCATGTCATCCCACAACCTCGCGCCCATCATATTTTCTATAATGGCATCATCTCCTTGGATGCGCCGCGCCGCGCCGCGTCGAGTGTTGCCAATGCGGCGCAATAAAAATTCTACGCTGACCGCAACGAAACCCGCCGACCATTATGCGCTTTTGTTGATTATGTCGTTATTTTCTATTTAAACTGTTATTGTACCATTCTACATGGCCGCGTCTCGAGATAAAAACTTTTGTCGGGCTCGCGCTTTTGAGTAATGAAAAAAAAAAGTTTTCGATGTCTTTGTATCGTTTTCATTCGACGCGGAAAACCTAAACTAATTTATTTCCACGTCGGCAAACAAAGGAAAGAACTTTCCCGCCCCTGGAACTTTTCAATTTATTACCTACGCGGGAAAGTTGTCACATCGAGATATGATAACGTCTTCCTTCCGCAGCTTTTTGTTTCTTTGTACGAAAATTTGGTTAAAAGTATATTCCGACCTTGCAAGAACATAAAATTTTCTCGTGTGATATTTTTGGCGTTGATGCATTTATCTATTTATATTCGCGAGATTTTGGCCCACAGATTGTGAGATTACTCAATCGTCACTACACATATCTTTCCGTTTTGTTAACGTATTTTAGTTTCGGAAATTATTTTCCAGCAAGGCACACTAAATTTCACTAGCAGGACAAATATTTGCTAAGTTACGCGACTTTCTGCAGTTAACAGCGCGACGCACAGACAAACGGCTCGCGTTTTCTATAAATAGCGCGACATACATCGCGATCGCGGTTTGCAAGAAGCTTCTGTGCAAACGCGCGAAATAATCGCTCCCATCATAAAATCGGTCGGCATCTATCTTCACAAACGTTGTGTCCTGGAGCGAGGTGTTCGGATCGAAATGAACGCAATGAGCGCCGCGTCGGTTTTCTTTCACGCGTGGGCAGGAATAACAAATTGCGCAAAAATGAGCGCGGACCTTTGCAGTGATCTGTGTAATCTGGCTATCGCCGTAATCCATTCACTCGCAAGTGATCGGCATGCGATGAAAATATCAACAACAACAAACCGAGAACAATTACGCAAGAAATTATTATGTTGTCCTATTTACACGCGGAGCGCGTTGCATGGAGTGAGTGCTAATCGTTTCGTCTCGGTGCTGGTTTATGGGAATGCGTCGAGTGTGACATTTAACGATTAATTTAATAAAAATGCCTACGTCGGAGTTGTCATCTTCTTACCGTTGTCGTAGAGGTCGTACGGGCGACCTCATCCACATAGGCGTCATCCTTGTCGACATCGCCCTCTTCACCGTCGTAATCCTCGCGGACCTCTTCGACCGGCGCGTAGTCGTAATCGTGGACGTGCTTCCACTTTGCTCTTCCCGCGAGGAAATACGGCGGACGTTCCGTCGTAGTCGTCGTGGCCGTCGTCGCCGGGGACCGCATGGATTCCAATCGTTTGCTCAATTCCCTCAGCTTCGGAAACTTTTCCGCCTTGGAGAAACTCGAGTTTAACTTAGAATTCGGGCGGACGGCGTCCGCGTGGGCCTTGAAGTGATTGTTCGCAGAAGCGCTCGCGTGATGCCTCAATTTATTGCCGCTCCTGTGATCGTGCTCGCTTGTCAAGGAGGACGCATCGTCCCCGCGGAACGGGCGCAGGTGCTGCGGATGCCTGTGACGGCCGGCCTTGCTACCTGTCGCGCTGCTGGGATTGTCCACGGCGACGGCTTCCGCGTGCAGCGCGCACACCGCCAACAGCGACAAGAACCACAAGCACCGCATTGTCGATACCGAGCTGCAGCGACCGGAAACTTTACGCAAAGTTCGTCGCGGCGCGCCGCATCACTTTGCGCGCTCTGTCGCCGCCGCTAGGTTGGCTCTCGGCGAAGGCGTGCGCGCAATCGAAGAGCGTCGGAGGCGCGAATATTTTGTTTCGTCGAGGCCCGATCGGCGCGAGCGCGTTCGCGACACTGCTGGCTCGAGCTGCGGAGGAGGTTTCTCTGCCGCGCGCGGCTCTCGGCGAGGAACAACTGAATCGGTCGGGCGGCTCGTCGCGATGGGAATATGCTTGCGATCGGACGCGGGACGCCGCTGAACGTCGCGAACCCGCGCGGCGTCGGGCCGCTGCAAGTGCGAAAAACGCCAAAGCTCGTGTGCACGAGAAATGTGTGTCCTTTTTGCGCTGCGCGCTTTGCCGGTGGGGAAAACGTGGTCGCGCTCGTGCCTCGTGCCGGCGCTTCGGGACGTTGCGCTTGCAATAAAGAATTCCCTGGAGAGTTATGAATGCACCGGCTGACCGCCCCTCGATGATAAACTGCTTTGCGAAAAATCAAACACAATGTAAGAATATCAAATAAATATTGAGCCTGGTTGTAAGTATTAATTTATTTTGACAAATCGCAATCCTTCTATTGAATTGGCACAAAGCCATTTGAAATTGTATTTGGGGTTCTTGGGGGACATCATGGGGGATACAAAATTAGCTTACTTTACATCGATTACTCCGAATATTCGACTAGATTGCATAAACTTCCTATCGTCTTGCAATATTTATCAGCTGCTATTTATTTATAAATTTATTCCGCAAAGATATTGGAGTTCATGGGTGACAAAATTAGCGTACCCCGAATACTTGACTACATTGCATAAACTTCCTGTGTTTTTGTAATATATATCTACTGCTATTTATTTATAAATTTATTCAGATCGACCCAAATGCGCGATATATTTAATTATTCAGCGCTTATCTCGTTTCCTAGAAAAGACCATTATGACTGCGCCAACTTATTGCTATCATCACTTCAAATTAATTTTACGACGCGCCGCCTGGCCCGTCAAATAAATACAATTTCATCGTGCTTCTCATAAATCTTTATTGGTAGCCATTAATCTTCAATGCGCTTAATTATGCGCATTAAAATTCGCAAAGCCAAGCAGAACTTCGTCAGCGCGCGGCGTGCATGGCTTTTAGGATACGTTGCCAGAGTGTATCGGGCACGTCGACATAAACTTTATCCAAATAGTCCGCGATTAATTTAGCCAATTGCGGGACGTCTACATGCTCGTCGTCCTGTTTACCAGACCAGACAGTGAGAGTGCCAACGTCTAGCAGGGCGACCATTGCCTCGCGGCTCTTGGCGGCGTACATGGCGCGAACTGGGAACGTCACGTTACCGATGCCCTGCACCGCATTCTTCATTTCGTCGACCTGGTCCGCGGTGTAGGTGACGCCTTCCTGGTAATTCCCGGTGGTCCATCCGAGAGACCAAATTGCCGCGTTCATTATCTCCGGCTTCGCCTTGAAACGCGCCAATTGCAGATCCACGCCGTTGTTGAAACGTTCGCCCGGGCCTTTTGCAATGTCACCGTTGATCCATAGCGGAAACGTTGTGTATTCTTCGCGGAAGCCCGTACCTTCGCTATTCAGCAGCAACCCTACAGCCATCGCTCGTGAATAAGCGTCGCTTCCTTTGAAATCCAACTTGACGCCCTTCTTGCGTTTCGTGGGATCCGCATTATGCGCGACCACGGCGTTCATGAACTGCTCCAAGCTCAAGTCGGAGATGATGATTGGCGGATGGCCCATGATCACGGTAGACACGTCCTTTTTGCCAATCAAAAAACCGACAAGGACGTCCGCTTCGATCATGTGCTTGTCATCTAAAAGAGAATCTTTACTATCGTAGCTCGCATCTATTCCGTCGTCTCGTAATATTTACTTGCGAGTGCTTCTGTCAAGAGGTTTTTACTGTTAACGGCATGGTCCCAGGTAACTTCCGACAGGTTTCCATGTTGAAACACTTCCGGGAAGAAATCCTGCATGGAAGTGTGCGCCGCCGATGGTTTTAATGCTCCTGCAAACATAACCAAGTAAACAAACCTATGTAAACAAAATGCTACGTGAGAATTTTTTACCCAAGCAACTCAAAAGTGCGATATGTGCAAGTGAAACTCTCATCCTAGTGCTGAACCTATGCAACCCAAAATACCAACCGGATAATATAATTATATTGAAACGATTGAAACGATGTAATTTCTATTCAGGCAGCGTGCATTGCGAAACAAATATTGTGGGTTAATTCCTTACCAATGAACCATTGTTGCTATTCACTGACATATGATTGTTTAAACGTCGCGTCGTTCGCACTTACACTGAAACGTACTGGTGCAATGGAGACACTTGAAGCCTCGAAATAGCGATTAGTATGCTGTTCAAATAATGAGCCACTAATGTGTATCTATAATGCGGCACGTCGAGAAGGGGAACTGAAGTGTGATGGGATTATCAACATTACTACTAGTGAGCGAAATTTGTGATTGTATGTGAGGCATGTGAATTCGAGTGCCCTACCCAACATCGTTCCGTCTCGAAGCTATGCACTCGTTCACATACGATCAATATAGTACTATCAAGTTTTACGTGACGGGACCACTAACGACGCTAATTATGAAATGAAACGACTCAAACGGTAATTTCTTGCAAATTTATGTTTCTTGTGTTTCAAAGTTTCATAAGCATCGGAGATGAAACCTAAGATTAGGATTAGTATATCATTTCAGTCAGTTTGAAATTGAAAGTAATTTGATTGAATAAGAGTTGCATCATTGCACTAACAATAAGTAGAGTATTGGATAGTTTTAAAATCCTTATCTTCTACTAGGTAAAATGTGACTGGTGGCTATGTTGTTTATTTTTATAGTATATGCGACTTTCTGTCCCCTTTTCTTCGGTCATAATCGTTTGAGCATTGGTATTCCCTCCAACAATATGAGGCATGATGCTAGCGGTGATTACGCGAACGCCCTGCACTCCAAGTCGCAACTCACGACTGCCCCTTGCCCCCTTGAAGCATAGCATTACTTACCCATGCTGCAAGTCCCCAGAGTCGTCGCAAATTTCTTCAAATTACATTTCCAGTAAGCCACTGAGTCATGCTCTTTATTCTCGTGGTTGACCGTGTCAAATTTCGTCTACCTCTCGCTAATTTCCGGTC